>CM022766.1:10550869-10555869 GCA_012411365.1 Ameiurus melas | reverse complement strand
GAAGAATAGAGGTGTTTGGTGGTGAATGGTGGTGTTTGGTTGATGAATAGTGTTTGGTGAGGAATGGCGGTGTTTGGTTGAAGAATAGAGGTGTTTGGTGGTGAATGGTGGTGTTTGGTGAGGAATGGCGGTGTTTGGTTGAAGAATAGAGGTGTTTGGTAATGAATGCCGGTGTTTGGTGATGAATAGTGTTTGGTGGTGAATGGTGGTATTTGGTTGAAGAATAGAGGTGTTTGGTGGTGAATGGTGGTGTTTGGTGGTGAATGGTGGTGTTTGGTTGATGAATGGTGGTGTTTGGTTGAAGAATAGAGGTGTTTGGTGGTGAATGGTGGTGTTTGGTTGATGAATAGTGTTTGGTGATGAATGGCGGTGTTTGGTTGAAGAATAGAGGTGTTTGGTGGTGAATGGTGGTGTTTGGTTGATGAATGGTGGTGTTTGGTGATGAATAGAGGTGTTTGGTGGTGAATGGTGGTGTTTGGTTGATGAATGGTGGTCTTTGGTGATGAATGGTGGTGTTTGGTTGATGAATAGTGTTTGGTGATGAATGGTGGTGTTTGGTTGATGAATAGAGGTGTTTGGTGGTGAATGGTGGTGTTTGGTGATGAATGGTGGTGTTTGGTGATGAATGGTGGTGTTCGGTGATGAAACGAGGTGTTTGGTGATGAATGGTGGTGTTTGGTGATGAATAGAGGTGTTTGGTTGTGAATGGTGGTGTTTGGTTGATGAATAGATGTGTTTGGTGATGAATGGTGGTGTTTGGTTGAAGAATAGAGGTGTTTGGTGGTGAATGGTGGTGTTTGGTTGATGAATTGTGGTGTTTGGTTGAAGAATAGAGGTGTTTGGTTGATGAATAGAGGTGTTTGGTGGTGAATAGAGGTGTTTGGTGGTGAATGGTGGTGTTTGGTTGATGAATGGTGGTGTTTGGTTGAAGAATAGAGGTGTTTGGTGGTGAATGGTGGTGTTTGGTTGATGAATGGTGGTGTTTGGTTGAAGAATAGAGGTGTTTGGTCGTGAATAATGGTGTTTGGTGGGGAATAGCGGTGTTTGATGATGAATGATGACATTTGAAAATTTCACCTCCCTCTAGCCAAGACTTAATGGGAAACAACAAAGGAAATCATTGATTAACACTAGACCTGATGAAGCAAAGGAGAGTCAATAGACACACACACAGCTGTCAGTTTTACATAATGGTCCCCTGGCTGCTCCTCTGTGGAGTGCTCTATTTGAAGTAAAGTGACAGAATGGCACAAAAAAGTGTTTGTCTGTGTGTGTGTGTGTGTGTGTGTGTGTGTGTGTGTAGAACTACACAGGCACAGATTTGGATTTAGAGAAAAAAAAGCGATGGCATTTCCCATCCAAATATTTCTTGAAAAAGTTCACAGCATGGCCCATTGAATGCGATGTACACACATTATAGTGAATTAGCATTTACTGTTAATTCCCACAATGTAAACAATTACTAGCTAACATAAAACACATGCTAGGCAAAGCGTACAAGCAACAACACCCTCCCTAAATAGAGAGCTTTCCTATAATAATGGAAGCTTTAGTTTTTTTGACTCACAAATGCTAAAACCATCAGTTGCCATCAATAATCGGTTAATCGTTTTTATTGAATCGGTTTTGGCAATAAATCGAATGAGCAGACAATTATAATGGTGAACACTTGAATTCATTCACAAGAACATTGTCTGAAGTATGAGAAATACTGCAAAGTTCACAATGAGGTTCAAACCAATCCAGGTTTACAGGTTTGCAGGAGTGCTTGTAAACCTTTTTTACCTTTATCTGTACTCGCTTAATGTAAATTGAAACCTGAAAGTATATCCATAGACACATACTAACCTTCCTCACCAAGGCATGATAGGGAAAAAAAAGAGAAATCCACCCACGTAAGGAATGGAGTCTGTGAACATGGCATGTTTATGCGCTATATTAACACCCTGAATGTATGTGTAGATTATGCATGTTACCATATCAATGTGTAATGTGTAATGTGTATCTGTGTAAGACTGATACAGAGGGAGTCAATCTTAAAAAGTGTACTAGAGTATACTTTTAAATGTTCGTATCCTAATAACTGTCTGTTTTATAACAGTGATAACTGTCAGTGGGGAGCAGAATTATGGGATTGTCATTTCCGAGAAGAACCCAGCACAGCTGTGGTGTGTGTGTGTGTGTGTGTGTGTGTGTGTGATACTGTTCATCCATGTATTACACATTATTTGTGATAAATATCAGTTATTACATCAGGAAGTTGTAATTAAGACCCTTAATTAGCCTAGTTCCTAATCATCAGATCTCATAGCAACCATTTCAGGCTACTGAATGGTTAGGATTTGATGAAGGGGGTGGAGCCTATGAGGATGCACTTGTGGGTTCTTTTCCATCACTTTACAGAAGACAACACAGCTCCAATAATAGCCAAGCGCCAAGTGGACACACACACACACACACACACACACACACACACACACACACACGGGTTTTGGTTAGGTAAACAACACAGAGGATTTTGCCCTCAGGTTCAATTTGTCCCACTTTGGGAAAATTAGCCTCAGGACGTATTACAGAATCAACTACAGCATCGAGCAACACCAGCTGTTTTCCATGTACACACAGTCTCTCTCTCTCTCTCTCTCTCTCTCTCTCTCTCTCTCTCTACTGTTTATCTCTCTGGTTCTGTTTTGCTTGCTTTCTCTTTCTTCTTGCACACACACACACACACACACACAAAACCAAACACACACATCTGCATTTGTATAAATGAGTTTGAATGAATGCCGTACCCTGATTGGCTAAGACAATAAGTGTTTTGACAGTTCTTCAGATTCAAAGTGAGTACATATTCAAATCCAAGTGTTTGTGTGTGTGTGTGTGTGTGTGTGTGTGTGTTTGAAAAAGTCAGAAAGGGAACAGAGTGAAAAAAAATCAGCAAAACAATAAACAGTGACGATGAAAAACAGATGTCTGAAATAGGAGGACTGAGAAAATTCACTCCCCTCTCTCTCTCTCTCTCTTTCTCTCTCTCTCTCTCTCTTTTTTTTTTCTCTCTCTCTCTCTCTCTCTCTCTCTTTTCTCTATCTCTCTCTGAAGTCAATTTAATCCATTTATTGACAGGTATCAGCAGATATGTTACATGCCAAAGGAGAAATGATCAGAAAGTGATCAGAAAGTGTTCATTTCTTGAATATTTTTTAAAAGTTCAACTGTAGAAACCATCTATAGACTGTCATGATGCTGCCTATCAATAGATTTTCAACAACATATCGAATTATGCTTAACTTTCAACATGTCTGATTTTGAAATTGTGACCGTGAATGAGTTATAATCTGTAGTCTACAGTGGTGTGAAAAAGTGTTTGCCCCCTTCCTCATTTCCTGTTCCTTTGCATGTTTGTCACACTTAAGTGTTTCGGAACATCAAACCAATTTAAACAATAGTCAAGGACAACACAAGTAAACACAAAATGCAATTTGTAAATGAAGGTGTTTATTATTAAAGGTGAAAAAAATCCAAACCATCATGGCCCTTGTGTAAAAAGTGATTGCCCCCTTGTTAAAACATACTATAACTGTGGTTGTCCACACCTGAGTTCAATTTCTCTAGCCACACCCAGGCCTGACTATTGCCACACCTGTTCACAATCAAGGCATCACTTAAATAGGAGCTGCTTGACACAGTAAGGTCCACCAGAAGATCCTTAAAAGCTACACATCATGCCGAGACCCAAAGAAATTCAGGAACAATTGAGAAAGAAAGTAATTGAGATCTATCAGTCTGGAAAGGGTTATAAAGCCATTTCCAAAGCTTTGGGAATCCAGCGAACCACAGTGAGAGCCATTATCCACAAATGGCGAAGACATGGAACAGTGGTGAACCTTCCCAGGAGTGGCCGGCCGCCCAAAATTACCCCAAGAGCGCAGCGAAGACTCATCCAAGAGGTCACAAAAGACCCCACAACAACGTCCAAAGAACTGCAGGCCTCACTTGCCTCAGTTAAGGTCAGCGTTCATGCCTCCACCATCAGGAAAAGACTGGGCAAAAATGGCCTGCATGGCAGAGTTCCAAGGAGAAAACCACTGCTGAGCAAAAAGAACATCAAAGCTCGTCTCAATTTCTCCACAACACATCTTGATGATCCCCAAGACTTTTGGGACAACATTCTGTGGACCGATGAGACAAAAGTGGAACTCTTTGGAAGGTGTGTGTCCAAGTATATCTGGCGTAGAAGGAACACTGCATTTCATAAAAAGAACATTATACCAACAGTAAAATATGGTGGTGGTAGTGTGATGGTCTGGGGCTGTTTTGCTGCTTCAGCACCTGGAAGACTTGCTGTGATAAAAGGAACCATGAATTCTGCTGTCTACCAAGAGATCCTGAAGGAGAATGTCCGACCATCTGTTCGTGTACTCAAGCTGAAACGAACTTGGGTTCTGCAGCAGGACAATGATCCTAAACACACCAGCAAGTCCACCACCGAATGGCTGAAGAAAAACAAAATGAAGACTTTGGAGTGGCCTAGCCAAAGTCCTGACCTGAATCCTATTGAGATGTTGTGGTATGACCTTAAAAAGGCCGTTCATGCTCGAAAACCCTCTAATGTAACTGAATTAGGACAATTCTGCAAAGATGAGTGGGCCAAAATTCCTCCAGGATGCTGTAAAAGCCTCATTGCACGTTATCGCAAACGCTTGGTTGCAGTTGTTGCTGCTAAGGGTGGCCCAACCAGTTATTAGGTTTAGGGGGCAATCACTTTTTCACACAGGGCCATGATGGTTTGGATTTTTTTTCACCTTTAATAATAAACACCTTCATTTACAAATTGCATTTTGTGTTTACTTGTGTTGTCCTTGACTATTGTTTAAATTGATTTGATGTTCCGAAACACTTAAGTGTGACAAACATGCAAAGGAACAGGAAATGAGGAAGGGGGCAAACACTTTTTCACACCACTGTATATAATCTATAAGTGACTTACACAACACCAACAA
>CM022766.1:10543369-10545869 GCA_012411365.1 Ameiurus melas | reverse complement strand
GTTTATCAGTAGTCCTTCTGCAACAAAGTAGAGAGTTAATCAGGTCGGAATGTTTTTAAGGTGACCCAATTATAGCCACAGAATTCAATTCAATTCAATTTCAGAACCCCACAAGAATATACCCGACCTGACCTACAACATCAAGTGCAGATTTATACCACGCTACATAATATGGACTTCCTGTCTAAACTGGATCGGCTGCTGCAAACATAAGGGACATACCAATACCACACTACAGCATGTATATCACCTTGCACGACTCTTTATATTAGCAACTGTTTTACAACAATATGGAAATTTCCCATCGTGTTCAACATTCTTTCGCAGTCTACGATATAATCTTGAGACTGTGTTAAAAGAATGACATGGTTAAAAAAAAAAAAAAAACGATTCCTCCGTCGAGTATGATGAGAGAGGACTTTTCTTCCCTCCCTGAGGCCGAGAGGGAAAACCTGCCAGCCAGCAAGTAAAAAGAGCACCGACAAACACTCACACTTTAAAGCCTTTCAACAGCACATACTCCTGTGTGTACGTGACCAGAGAGAGCAAGAGAGTGTGAGAGAAATTGAGAGAGAGAGAGAGAGAGATGAAATAGTTGCATCCATACATTAAAATAAAATGTGAAATTCCCAAAAGCAGGAGAAAGCACATCAGTGATGCTGTGTGTATGCCAGAAATGTAGAACAGAAAAAAATAGAGATAAAAAAATAAAATAGAAAAGATTTGGAAGATTTCGGATGAAAACAAAGGGGTTTCAGTGTGTATGTGTGTGTGTGTGTGTGTGTGTGTGTGTGTGTGTGTGTGTGTGTGTCTCAAGGGTCATGGTAGGTTCCAGCTAGGAACCTTGTTCTCCAAACATCCACCCAACCCCCCTACACACACACTGATATAGTCCTCCTCCTACTCATCTTTCCCCATCCCTCTATCATTCTGCCACTACTGGAATGAACCAGCTGTTGTTGGGTGAAGACTTATGCTCTCTCTTTCCCTCTCGAACAGATGCAACTGGCGACTCATGGTCATGAAGCGCAAAGTTCATCTTCCCCAGAAGTTATGAGTTAGAACAACTGAAAGCGTGCTCGTATTCACAGCAGTAATCGAAGACGAGTCAGTTGGGATGTCTTGCGCATTCAAACCGAGGACCCCGCAAACCTTTTGCACTCCGTGACATTCGTCTGCAGTTTATTCGCAATCTATTTATATCTGACGATTTAGTTGCAGTATCCTAGCAGCATTCCTTGCGGCAGAAGCCGAAGCAGCCTGACTGACTATCTCAGGAGATTCTATCATCGGCTGGCTGAGATGACTAACAAATCATGTAAGCTAGATGGCTGATGTTTGAAGTGTGTGTTAAGGTGATATGTGGGCCAGCCTTAGACTGTTGCAGTTTTTACAAAAATGTGATATATATATATATATATATATATATATCTTTCACCTTGAAATCTGTATCTTTAAATATTTACAGTTATGTAATCGGGGGCTCAGTGGCTTAGGCCCTGTTTACACTAGTGCGTTTTAAGTTTAAAATGGTGTTTTAAAATGAAAACGATCCTCTCGTATGCGCAGAGTACAGATGCTCTCCCAGTGTTTCGGGGTTTCCTCCAGGTATTCCGGTTTCCTCTTGCAATCCAAAGACTTGTGTTGTAGGATTACTGACATTTCCAAATTGTCTGTAGTGTGTGAATGTGTCTGTGATTACGTGAATGTGTGGGTACAGAAAATGGATGGATGGATGGAGGTGTGTAATTGGACCTTACTTGACTGTAATTGGACTGCAAAGCTTTAACGGGTAAAGTACTTTCCCAGATAAAAGATATATACTAAAGCTATAAAAGATGGTACCACCCCAATGAAAAGAATTTAAAGATACAGTTTGGTACCTTCTGTACACTTTGATGATCCATAAAGAAAAAAAATTGAAACGTTTCTCTCTTTCAAACTGTAGCTTATTTCTTCTTCTTCTTCTTTTAAAGTAATCACATTTTATGGCATTAAAGAATGTCCTGGCATCAGCATTTCACCAGCTGATGGAATCCACCTGAGGCTCAAGATGGCATTGTCAATTTACTCTTAGCTCTCGAAAGTTTGGATTGGATTCTGCTTCGGATAAAACCATCTGCCAAAAGAGATGCTTGTTTTCTCTAAAAATCTGGCAGAACAAATGTAGAATTTGGAAAATCCTCCTGTCCTGGTCTATACTGGGTCGTTCTGAATCAATTGCCTTCCATAACCAACACGAAATTACAAATTGATACCAGTCCCAGATCAGTCACATGCAGAATTACTGAATTATACTAATGACAATCTAGCAGATTGGTCACTTCCTCATCAAGCTGCTTCTCTTTTTATATGATTCTCTTGTAATGTGATTTAATTGAATATAAATCTGCTTGCCGTGTGTCCTCCTAATTTATATTAAATTGGGTGAATTGTAACCTTGCCCAAACCTAAGATGAGGTTTAACATACAATAATAAACCTTACACACAATCACATCA
>CM022766.1:10485869-10538369 GCA_012411365.1 Ameiurus melas | reverse complement strand
CTAAGCCATGAAGTCTCCATTGTTTACTATAAGCTGGAACTGTATCTACCCTATATTTTCATTATTGATTCTGGCATAAAATGACCAGTTAATATATTATTTGTCATGATATGTAGTATTTCGTTGCACAGCATTGTATTTGTGTTGTTTTGCCTATCAGTGCCTAGGATGCATTTTGCAAATATGGAATCGATGGTTATTTATTGATTGTCAGACTTTTGATTTTCGCAGTGTCCTTTTTAATCTGTCTTATTGTTGCTTCAGTCAAAACGCAACCAGAGTGCTACATTAACATTTAGTGCTCATTAGGTGCCAAAGAGACACCCTTGAGCGCAACTGCTCTGCACTATGCTTGTCTATACTATGCTAAAAATGTCCAGGTTAAAATATGAAATGTATATTTGTAGACACATAAAGCCTGCTTATCTTTCCATAAATATAGGAGGGGGAAAAATTGTTCAAAAGTAAGCAATGTTGTTCTACTATCATTAGGCAAAAGGATTTCCTATAAACTCGGACCTAACAGCGGTAGGAATAATTGAACTTCAGAGGCATTGGGGCCATTTCACAAATGCGCATGCAGTACAATTGAGAAAACTCATAAGATGCCCTCAGAACAAATGCAGTTAACTCCATCAGTCATTCTAACAAACAGTTAAAACAGTATTTTATGAAGAAAAGTAGTTATTACAGCTGCAGTCTTGGTAATCTTTCAAATAAATGGCCTCTACACATGACAATCCCAATGAAGGAGGCATGGCCTCTACACGTGTCAGTCCCAGTGAAGGAGGCATTACTCATACACAAATCAGTCCAAGAGAAGGAGGCGTGGCCTCTTTGCATGTCAGTTCCGGTGAAGGGGACGTCGCCTCGGTGCCTCTCCAGCAAAAAAGCCAAAACTGCTCATTACTGGTTCACAATGTATCACAGTGAATCATATTGCCCTACGTTAAGGTATCACCATCATCAAAACACCGACTCGTTTGAAACCTTTATACCCCAGATCAAGGTTTTTTTCATCAATAAATTACTGACCAAGATAAGAATGGGAGCAGGTAAGTATATCCTCAGGCTTCCCAAAAGACTTGGGGATCAATAGCCACTGAAATTTGTCCTTAGGCTAAATGACTTGTTTTCCCCAGGCTTAGCACTGTTAGCATAGCCATGTGACCATTGAGACATACAAGCTGCATGCATATCTGTTCAGATATCTATGTCTCTAAGCTACAATAACATATGACAACACTGCTGTCAGATCACCAAATACAGGTGCAAACACATGTGAGACACAGCAGATACAGCCCATATATAATATATATCTGTATCTGTCTTGAGAGCAGGCTACCCTGAGTTTCCCATATCGCCCTAAATATTCCGTGCTTGTCAGCAGAAAGTCTAAATTGTGTCAATATTTCTGTAGCAAGTCTCTCTTCTTTGAGTACAAACTGCCTCTATTAGCAGCATTAACGCATCGATATCCAGAGCTGCCTTAACGAGCTCTGTGCAAAAGAAACATGGGAGCTGTGGGTAATTTTATTAAAGAGTGTGTACGTATTTGGTCTTTGAAACTCCTGAATTGCAAGCTTAATCTAGCATGCTATTGCCAGGCCGCTCCACAAATGCTTAATTTAACTCGACCACGGATTGGTAATATTTCACGCAAGTGCTATATTTTCACAGCGGGAAAATAGAGAAGATGAAAAAAAGAGAGGCAATTTGACGAATTCAGAGCTTTTCTGATGGATTCTCCGCTCTTAAAGGAAAGAAACAGAGCTCAAGGAAGAAGCTTGGGGAGAAATGAGCAGGATGGAAGAATATGGGGCACTTTCCTTAGCTGTTATTTATTATTTAACCCGAGTGCAGTACTCTCATGGAATATGTCTCTGTGTGAGAGTGTGTGTGTGTGTGCGTATTATCACAAATCAGCTTCCTCTAAAGGGAGCCAGGATCTTCAGTGTATATTGGCGTAATACTGTAGGTGAAACAGAACACAATGGAAGCACAATGGTTCCAGGTAAATCACTATATTGCCGCTTAACAGTTTCCTACTGTCAAATGGAGCAACATTAAATTTTTATTACGCTGCAGCTACAAGGTTTCAATTATGGGGTCTTTATGCCTCAAAAATAGCAAAATAAATCCTGTGCTATTTTTTTTTTCTTGCCACTTGCTACTTCCTGACACTGTAGCCTGTTGGTCAACCAGAGAAAAAACATCAGCTTGACATAATCGCTACGTCCGGTTTAAACAGGTTAAATGTATGTTTTATCATATGTTGAACTGCAATTACAGCAGATAATGGCACTATCATTTCAGTGAATTCGGATCACATTTTTTTCAAACATAATTTAGTTGCGTTTGTCCGCTCCCGTCCTCCCTCACGGTCGACACGAGTAGTGCATTCTATATATTTTTAATGACTTTTTTTAATAGTCAGCATAAATGATTAAACACTCTATTCCTCTGTTTTATGTCTGGTTCGTGTAGCCATTCCTACAGCTGTTGACACTTAAAGGGCCTAGAATAATGTTTAAGAGGATCGCGATGAGCGTTTTTTAAGAATAATGTCCATTTTTTTTAGGCACTCAGAAATGTTTCTTTTACCGGTATACACATATCACATGACATTAATGATATAACCGTTTCAGATTTCCGTATCTCAGTACTCCATCATACCCCTAATTTTCATTAATCCCCTTGTGCTGTCCAATATCCACATCCCTCCATTAGCCTCAACACACACCTCCCTCCATCTTCCTCCATCACTCTCTCTGTCTTTTTTTTCCAGCGTCTATGGAGGGTGAAGCTGAAAGCTGTTTGTCGCTGCTGTAATCCCTTTATATGCACAAGACAATGGAATTCAGCCCCCCCACGGGTCACGCTCTCATTCTGTCCCTCGTTCCTTTCTCTCGGCCCTCTTTGTCTCGCCCCTCTTACGGTTCAAAGGTCACTCTCTTGGCATTGTTAGCGCTGCCCTCCTTCTCATTTTCAAGAGATGCTAGCTCTTTGAGAAGCTGCTATGGGTAAAGCCCCACCCTATCTCTCTATCCATCTTTTTATCCCGTGTTCCTCTCTCACTCTCTCACTCTCGCTCGACATCTCCCCTGGGCCTGGTTCCAGCTGGCCTGTAACATATATTGATTGACCATGTAGGAGGAGCCTGCGGATGGAAGACAGAGTGTGAAGGAACAAGACAGAGAGTGAGGAAATGAGAGAGAGAGAAAGAGACAGCAGGCCCTACAGGCTGCACAGTACAGGGACAAAAATAGCATGCCCAGAAGTTCAGATCACAGATTGAGGAGCAAGAAGAGAGAGAGGAGCATCTAAACAATGGACGTTTGATGGACGTGTGGGTCAGTGAACAGGAGATGTAGCTTCATCCATCCATCTTTTTGTCACAGCAGCAATACATTTGTTTCATACAGAGTTATCTTTATGTATGTAAACAATACACAAATGTGTCATTTTATGAATTGCAAATTTATACGTATACCTAGGTTGTAATCCGTTTTGCGAGTACAATTCTGGGGCGAGGCCAGGCATGAGGGGGAGTGGCCAGGTGGATACCTTATATTAACCAACTGATTAGCTATATTGATCTATTTATGAACTATATTGTTCGAGAGGGGTGGGGATAAATAGATGACTGTATGAGGATGCTCCAGAAATCCGAGGGGGAAAATCTCAAGACATGAAGGAGCAAGGAGAAGTGTATGCTCTAGAGATCAAAGGGACGGGGCTTATACCAGTCCATACAGGATTTTGAGTTGTTGTTTTTTTTTCATAGTTTGCAATGAAACTTGTGGAGTTTTTTTTTTTGGTGGTAAACTACTATCGCACTAAACTGCTCTGAATATTACGCCATTTCCTTTCATTAATTTCTGCGTTCGCAAAATTGTGAAATCCTGGACTGTTATACAACAAAAGTTGGTTGTTAACATACTTCAGTCATTCATTTATTCCAGTTCAGAAAATATGAATTGGGAATTCATAAGCCAATATGTCCACTATGATTTCAGCATACAGATACCAACTCCACTGGCAGGATTATGCATGTACGTGCGTACAGGACGCATCTATGTATGTTCTTGGATCCTTCTACGTGCTACTTGTACGTGAACAGACGTATCCTCTTTTAGACTATAGGCTGACAACATTCTGTCTGAAACGCCTGTGTGTCTGTGTGTGTGTGTGTGTGCGTGAGTGTGTGTGTGAGAGAGAGTGTGTGTGTGTGCGCGCTCATGAATATTTGATGAACTCATGGATTATGCAAAGCAGCCCGCAGACTCATTTGGGTTTCTGAATAAACACAATGGATTCAGAAAGCACGACCTAGAACAAGTTTAATATATCTCTCTCACACATACACATGCGCACTCACATACACAATCACATATATATCTTTAAACATGTATACACATCCTGCAAGAGGGCTAAATATCAGAAATACTCACACACGTGTGTGAGATTAACAGAGAAATAGAGTAATGAGATTATTATCACAGACATGCAAGCACACACATTGGCATGCACTGTGATGAGATTAATATCTGAACCATGCACCCACACTCAAGCACACACACACACACACATACACACATCATGGTCCAATAATGTGCCATGGTCCATCATGGTCCACAGACGTGCAATGAATCTGTACAAACACGCAGCGCCAAGCAATATTAGAGAAATGCACGCAAATATTTGAACATCTTATGGAATCATTTTATTCCCCCCCACCTTTTCCTTAGTGGAGTTGCATCAGATGTCCGGACTTTTCTAGGTCACTTGAAATAAACGCAATAGAGACAGTTTTGGACAAACAACACGTTCTCATCTTCTTCATGACTGTTTTAAAATCTTCATTATTCTCATGAAGTTGTCAAAGCGTCAATGTGCAAATCTCTCAAGGTGAACGCTGTTCTGTAGTGCATTTAAGGTTTGATTAAACACCATTTTGTTCACTACAAATATCCAGATGTGCTAGTTCAGTTTAATAATGTTGATGGCATCACTATTATTCAAATATATGGAAATATAAGGCCTTTCTATGTATAGGTGTATGTACTTTACATTTATGCACTCACTTATCATCCCAACTGTATATACTGCATCACAACATGGCTGGACTCTAACGTTAACCTCCAATGGTATTTAGTAAAGCCCATTACTCAACCCAATCACCATAAACAGTTATAGATCGTATATATTAATCTTACACAATATTACACATATCAGACTGTCATTTTTAGAGCATCAGTGCTTCTTAATTCTTCCTTATTTAAGGAAGATATCTGCTATAGATCTAGCAGACTCCATTTTCTTCTGTCATCAAACTGCAATGTAAACATATTAGAAAAATGGATGGGTTGTTCAGCTTCTTGTCTCTGGTTTTTTCTACTCTCCCATGTGCATACATGGCAGTACATTTTTCAAAGAATTATTACTATGTGTAAATATCATATAATCCCTGTATTTATTTATTTGGGGGTTATAATTTCTAATCCCAGTGTAGACACTGGTGAGGTGTCATATCATCTTCCAGGTGAACGTTGCGAACAGACTGGCATATTTGTTACTAGAGATTTCTTTTGTTTTATGTATTTAGGCAGTGCCATTAATCTTGCAGTGTAATTGAATCAAAATGCTTTTATTACTTTTGTCTCATAAGTATAAAAATATATATCAAGGACTAAAATAAAGATCTTGTGTTTCATACATTCAGAATAGAAGTTGAAATTACAATTATAAGCAAATAAAAGTCACAATAAAGTACAAATAAATCTCAGTGGTATATTCTTAAGAATATCTGTTTTTTTATATACTGTAGCTGTTTTGAAAGCACTTTTTAAACGGACTAATACAAATTCTATCCACCATTTTTGTTTTTCCACCATTTTGTTTTCATATATAAGATATAGTGGCAAAAGAAATTACAACATAATCACTACAGAACACAAATATGGACAAATGGACAAATATAAGGACTTATAGTAGGTATGAAAGGGTTAACCATGAATGAAAGAAAATGTGGTTTCAGTCTCAAATCAGCTAACAGGAGCCCCCTAAAACACCCAGAGAGATTTCAACTGGAGTGACTTCTGGCCCAGTGCAGTCGACCGTAACTGGTTTAAGTGGATCAGCCTTGGGTGAAATCGACAGAGGCTATGTCTCTAGATGTTTTACATTCGTTAGCGAGATGAGTTGCTTTCTTTCCTTTCTTTTCTTTCTTGTGCTCCCCCTGTTTTCTTTCCTCCTGCCACCACAAACCTTTCCTGTCTCTCTGTATCTCATCAGCTAACCCAACTATCTCTCTCTTTTCTCTCTTGTGTTCTGCTCATTAGTGAAAAACCCAGGGTGCAGCGGTCACAGCTTCTCATTTATTTTCATTTTCGAAACTTGCGAAGCTTCACTGAGCCTTCAGTTCTACTGCAGTCATTCTGCTAGAAACACACACACACACACACACACACACACACACACAGAGTTTAATGTGCTCCAAAATGTGCTCAAACCACATACTCACCATATATCTGTATGTCTGTTTGTATCCACATATTTGGTTTTCTATCCTCGTCCCACAAACACACATGATAGCATGCTAGCATAATATGTACTTGTTTAAACATAACCGCTAGTTCTGTGCTTCACCACAATGGCAGGGTTTACAAGCCACTAAATACAGACTACAAATCCCAACATCTATAACAGAGGTTTTACGGGGCTCATAAGTGCAGTCGTAGGATGGTAATGTAGTTTTTCATGCCCGTGAGACATAAAATATTGGAAGAATTACAAATACCATCTGTCTTTATTTCCGACCTGTGCAGTGCAAGGTGATTTTCACATACACCCACACACACCCACACACACAGGATTATAACCAGCAGTCCAATATACGACATGTTCTCTCTGCACTGTTAGTTACACATCTTACAATCAATTATAATTACAGTCACTGAGCCTGTAGGCATCAACAGCAAATTAATTCATAATAGTGATGAGGTTACTGGCAGAAATCAATAGGCCTATTGGTATGGAATAGTATATTGTGTCAGAGTCTTGAGGTGAATATAAAAGCCACATTCTCTACAGATTTAGTCTTGACTGTGTATTAGTTTGACACACATAGGGTCGTAAATCATGTGCCAGACGTGAATGCTTTAAAAGATCTGTTGAAAACACCCAATTATGGTAAGATGATAGCTAACACATGGACAGGAAAAAGTCTTTCACACACACCCTCAAACACACCTACACAGTGTAGTAGGCATGGCCGGTACTGTTTGACATATCTTTACTAGAGGCAGTAGATATATAAAGCAGTAGATAACTGTGTGTGTGTGTGTGTGTGTGTGTGTGTGTGTGTGTGTGTGTGTGTGTGTGTGTGTGTGTGTGTGTGATGTCAGGAGGCGTTGGCTATTTGTAGTTGGCGAGTCATTTGGGAGATTCATGGTCCTGTGGGGCATATTTAAAAGCCATTTAGTAAGAGCGCACTCAATGAGCTGGAAGCCATAAATCCACTCTTTAAACCAACATCCAATAAACTACATTCTAACACCCCACTACCCCATTACACTCAATTAAACTACATTCTAACACCCCACTACCCCATTACACTCCAATAAACTACATTCTAACACCCCACTACCCCATTACACTCCAATAAACTACATTCTAACACCCCACTACCCCATTACACTCCAATAAACTACATTCTAACACCCCACTACCCCATTACACTCCAATAAACTACATTCTAACACCCCACTACCCCATTACACTCCAATAAACTACATTCTAACACCCCACTACCCCATTACACTCCAATAAACTACATTCTAACACCCCACTACCCCATTACACTCCAATAAACTACATTCTAACACCCCACTACACCATTACACTCCAATAAACTACATTCTAACACCCCACTACCCCATTACACTCCAATAAACTACATTCTAACACCCCTCTACTCAATTATACCTCAAGAACTACATTTTAACACCCCTGTACCCCACTGCACTACAATAAACTACATTCTAACACCCCTATACCATTACACTCCAATACATTAAAATAAACTACATTCTAATACACATAAGCCCAATTACACTCCAACAAACTACATTCTAACACCCGTCTACCCCATTAGACTCCAATAAACTACATTCTAACACCCCTCTACTGCATTACACTCCGAAAAAAACCACATTCTAACAATTCTTTACCTCCATTATTTTAACACCCATCTACCCCATTGCACTCCAATAAAATACATTCTAACACCCCTCTACCCCATTACACTCCAACAAACCACATTCTAACACCACACTACACTCCAACAAACCACATTCTACCACCCCACTACTCCATTACACTCCAATAAACCACATTCTAACACTCTTCTACCCCATTACACTCCAATAAACTACATTCTAACACCCCACTACCCCATTACACTCCAATAAACTACATTCTAACACCCCTCTACCACATTACCTTCCAATAAATTAAATTCTAATACACATACACCCCATTACACTCCAACAAACCACATTCTAACACTCTTCTACCCCATTACACTCCAATAAACTACATTCTAACACTCCTATACCCCTTTGAACTCCAACAACTACATTATAACACCCCTTTAACCAATTACAATCCAATAAACTACAACCCCAATTCCAAAAAAGTTGGGATACTGTGTACAATGTAAATAAAAACTGAATGCAATGATTTGCAATTTTCATAAATCCATATGTTATTCACAACAGAACATAGGAAACATATCAAACGTTTAAACTGAGGAAATGTACCATTTTAAGAATAAACTAAGATAATTTTGAATTTGATGGCCGAAACACATCTGAAAAAATTGTGACGGGGCAAAAAAGTGTTACTAAAAGAAAATAGCTGGAGGTTTATTGGCAACAGGGCAATAACATGATTGGGGATAAAAATAAAGAGTATCTTAGAGAGGCAGAGTCTTTCAGAATTAAAGCTAGGCAGAAGTTTACCAATCTGTGAAAAACGGCATCTACGATTTGTGGAACAATTTCAGAATTATTTTCTTGAACATAAAATTGCGAAGACTATGAATATCTCATCATCTACAGTACATAATATCATCAAAAGATTCTGTGAATCTGGAGAAATCGCTGTCCTTGAGGGACAAGGGTGAAAATCAGTATTGCATGCCCGTGATCTTTGGGCCCTCAGGCGGCACTGCATTAAAAACAGGCATGATTCTGTAATGGAAATCACTGCATGGGCTCAGAAACACCTCCAGAATGCATTGCCTGTGAACACAGTTCGCCATGCCATCCACAAATACTGGTTAAAGCGCTATCATGCAAAGAAGAAGCTATATGTGAAAACGATCCAGAAACGCCAATGTTTTCTCTGGGCCAAAGTTCATTTAAAATGGACTGAGGCAAAGTGGAAAACTGTTCTGTGGTCAGAAGAATCAAAATTTTTAATTCTTTTTAGAAATCATGGACACCACGTCATCTAAACTAAAGAAGAGAGGGTCCATCTGGCTTTTTATCAGCACTCAGTTCAAAATCCTGCATCTCTGATAGTATGGAGGTGCAGTAGTGCATCAATGCTGAAAGGTGTATACACCTTAGAGGTGTACCTTGATGGTGCAAGATATGCAAGATATGCTTCCATAGACCAATATATGCTTCCATATAGATTCCATCCAATCTTTACTTCTGAGAGACTGCCTCTCTAAGATACACTTTTTATACACAATAATGTTACTGACCTGTTGCAAATTAACCTAATTAGTTGCAAAATGTTCCTCCAGCTCTCCCCGTGCTGCGGGGGTTTCCTTCGGGTACACCGGTTTCCTCCCCCAGTCCAAAGACATGCTTGGTAGGCTGATTGGCGTGTCTAAAATGTCCCTAGTGTATGAATGGGTGTGTGAGTGTTTATGTGATTGTACACTGCAATGGACTGGCACCCTGTCCAGTGTGTACCCAGCCTTGTGCCCGATGATTCCTGGGATAGGTTCTAGGTTCCCTGTGACCCTGAAAAGGAGTAAGCAGTAGAAGATGGATGGATGGATGGATGGATGTTCCTCCAGCTGTTCCTTTTTAGTAACACTTACTTTTCCATCCCTTTGCTGCCCCCATCCCAACTTTTTTCAGACTTGTTGCAGCAATCAAGTTCAAAACTACCATATTCTTTCCTTAACATTTACTCCGTTTAAACTTTTTATATGTTTTCGATGTTCTATTGTGAATAAAATATGGGTTTATGAGATTTGCCAATTATTGCATTCTGTTTTTATTTACATTTTACCCAGTATCCCAACTATTTTGTAATTGGGGTTGTACATTGTATCAACCCGTTACCCCATTACACTCCAATGAACTACATTCTAACACCTCTCTACCCCATTACACTCCAGCAAACTACATTCTAACCCCCTAGCACCCCATTACACTGTAATAAACTGCATTCTAACACTCCACTACCACATTACACTCCAACAAACTACATTTTACCACTCCTATAACCCATTACACTCCAATAAACTACAGTCTAACACCCCACTACCATATTACACTCCAACAAACTACATTTTACCACTCCTATAACCCATTACACTCCAACAAACTACATTTTACCACTCCTATAACCCATTACACTCCAATAAACTACATTTTACCACTCCTATAACCCATTACAGCCCAATAAACTACATTCTAACACCTCTATACCCCATTACACTCCAACAAACTATATTCAAACACCCCTATACCCCATTGCACTTCAATAAACTACATTCTAACACCCCTCTCCCCCATCACACACCAATAAACTATACTGCTCAAAAAAAATAAAGGGAACACTTAAACAGCACAATGTAAGTGTTCCCTTTATTTTTTTGAGCAGTATACATTCTAACACCCCTATACCCCATTATACTCCAATAAAATACATTTTAACACCCCCATACCCTATTAAACTCCAACAAACTACATTCTAACACCCCTCTACCCCATTACACCTCAATAAACTACATTCTAACACCATATATCCCATTACAATGCTATACCCCATTACATGCCAACAAACTACATTTTACTACCCTAATACCCCATTACATTCCAATAAACTAAACTCTAATACATATACCACATTACACTCCAATAATCTACATTCTAAACCCTGCTTACCTCATTACACTGTCTAATTAGATTCTAATAAACATTTTCAAACCCTATAAACAAGTACACACAAAAATAAACAACAAACAAAACTACATACACTGCAATAAATTACATTTAAACACCCAACAACAATCTCTTGCCTTATTAAATCTAATGTAATATTCTATATTACATACTACATTGTAATAACCCCATTACACCCCATCATCCTCGTTCCAAATGCCCCCATACACCATTGTACTCTCTGTACGTTTCCTTATTTTACACCATCCCATTCAACACAACACAATTATTGCTCAATTCTCACATTATAAAAAATAATTGACAGTGAGAGAAAAAAAAGGGAGAAAAATGGAAAAACAAGCTGTGAAGTGGTTGACAGCCGCATTGTTGGACTGTCCCATTGTCGACAATGCTCTCAGCAGTTTATTCGTTCCTCCCTCCCTCTCTCCCTCTCTCCCTCTCTCCCCACCACTCTCTCTCTCCCTCCATCACCGCTTCTCTCCTAAATCCCACTGTCTGAGAGACATGCAAACAAAAGCGGAACATGGTTCTGGCACCAGGGTGAAGCTCAGCCCCAGAGCCCCCCCCCCTCCCACCCACCCACTCTCTCCTGCTTTTCCCTCTTCTCTTTTACAAACCGTCCTTCATGCAAATATTAACATCAGGGAAAAGTGGGTATGACTATACATGTTTACTATGTGTTACTTAAATGCAGATAAATGAAAACAAATGTTATATTGATGGATAAGAATGAAAACACATGAAAAAAAGCAGGTCCAGGGCCAGCATCTCAAAGAGCAGTTGCTTTCAAACCCAGTTTCAGCTGACCCTTATAAGTGCATTGAAAGTGCTTTCTTTCCTCATGGCGCGCACATACACATACACATACACACACACACACACACACACGCACATGCACAGGCACATGCTCTCCACCTGAAAATCACTCCACATTACGCAGATCTGATCTCTAATGCTGTCATGCTTAAATGGTGAGAGAGAAAGATACAAGCTGAAAATGTTACATTATGGAAAACAAGGGAGTGCGGCACCAACAAAACAGACACACACAGACACACACAGACACACACAGACACACACAGAAACACACACATCCTACAGTGAGTATGAAACCCAGCCATGTGTCTGTGTGTGTTACCTCAGCAGCAGCTCCTCACTAGTCCTCATGTTGACAGGGTTGTTGGTGGTGGAGGAGTAGCGCATACCATCCACACACACACTAGGCACAAAGCCTCGTTCAGACGAGTGCTCCAACATCACTGTAACTCAACACACGCACACACACACACACGCACGTGCACTGTGCTGCACACACTCACACACACCCGCGATCCTCACACTTTCGACTATGTCCGTGTGCACACTTGTACCAGTCTTTCTCTTTGCCTTTCTCTTTCTCTTTTGAATCCCGCCAACGTCCTCTCGTTCTCTCGCTCTCTGGTGCAGCACTCCCACACTCTCACCCAGCCCTCAACCCTAGCTCTCCTCCTCCCCGCCCTCTCTCTTTCGCTCTTTCACTCTCTCTCCCTCTCTCTGCCACTCTCTTTCCTCCTGCCTCCCGCTGTCTGATTCACTCGGCTGTAATAACCCTTTCTGACAGCTCATATTGTTGTTGTGAGCCAGTGGTAACACTGTATTGCCTGCTGTTGCCCCAGACTACCTCGACGCAGCCTATGAGAACATTGAGCAACCTGACATTCCAATATATGACAGGTTAACATCCTAAGTTAATTATGCTTCCATGTTACAAAGTATTTTAATGTGCATGTCATAATAATAATAATAATAATAATAATAATAATAATACGCGTACATGCATTAGTGTTCTAATGTAATGTAAAGTGTGATGAATTTGATACTAGGTCATTCTCTAGTAACCATAATACTATTTATATTGACATTTCCTAAACATGTTCTGCAATAACTGCAAAATTGCAAAATTCTATTTAAAAATACAAATATGCTACATACTAAAATACAACGCTCTACAATTTAAAAAAATTACATTTATTTTATTTTACAATTTACAAACAGAATTTTTTTAATGCTTACACAACACCCACACCACCTTCCTTTAATACATCTTCTACTCATTCATCTTCATTAACCACTTTATCCTGCATTACCCTGTATTTAAAATATCTATTATATATGTGGGCAATTTCCAAACAACTACCTCAGCTTAATGTTGCACCGCATTATATTGCACAAACCAACTGCACATATCTGCACTTTATCCCAATTATAGTCAGACTGTTGCTGCCACCCATCTTGATATCCTTACATTATATTTTTTATACTTTTTAAAAAAATACTTTCCCTTATTTCTAACTCTATGTAAATTCTATTTTATGTCACATTTCACTACACGCTGTACTGTGTATGGTTGTGTGTATGACAAATAAAATTTGAATTGGAAAATTCCAAAAATTGGCATATTGTAGATGCTTACATCCTAACCTACCACTTTGCAACGTTCTGACATTATAACCTTTGAATATTGTTCATTTTAATCTTCTAAAATTTTAAAATTGTACATCCATTTGAATATAAGTTTTCTGTTGTAGTTGTATGTTCTCTTGCTGCCTGTGGTCTTTCATATGGTTCTCACCAGAACCGAAAATCTTTAACATACAGAACTTTTTTAAATTAAGAAAAAATAAGGCTAAACTTATTATTAACCCAATGGCATATCAGATAAGCTTAAAACCTGGAAGCATAGTACAAGTGCTGTATTACTGTAGTATTGTTATTTATCAATAGCAACGTATGGTACTGTTTGTTATAATATACGTAGATAGTTAACAGAAATCTAAATATTTTGCATTGTCTAGCAGTAAGTTGTAAGTTGTAATATAAGTAAAATAGACTAAACTTACTTGCAACTTACTAAACTGCACATTTCATTGTTGCTGGGGTGATATCCTTATCTTTTGTAGCTTTAACATATAATCATTCACCTGTAATCATATGGTGTAATTTTAATAAACAGATTTAAGCACAGAATTGGACTACAATTAGGTTTTGCCATAAAGGTGTTTAACATAATAAGAAAATATAAAACTGTTACTAAGTCTCTCTATCTCTATCAAGGTAAGTATTTGTTGTTCTTGGCATGTTATCTTGTATCAATAATAATCCCCTTACTCTTGGCCAAGTCTCTCTAAGTTAATGCTCTGTTTCAGTCAGTTACTCAGAAGTATGCTGATATAGTGCATATCAGTTAAACTAGCCTTAAACAAGCCCACGTTTAGACAAAATACCATAAGAACATTAAGAAGAAATCTTTAGAGGAAGCAAGAGGGTCCCTCATGTTAAAGGTCATTTAACTGAAAAGTAGTAAGCATATACCATGATTTGTGTTTTTCATATTGTTTCATCGATAATGTCAAGTACAATAATTTATAAAGAATATACTCACTCAGAGATATACTGAGATATAAAGTATTTCTCTGTATGATTCTTTCATCTGGTGGTTCCTTCTTAAACTATGAATATAAAATCTGCTGTTTTATTTAACATGTAAAACTCTCCTAGTCTCAACCCTAATAATGCAATATTTTAAGGAATAATTATAACAGTCCACAACGGTCTGTCTAAAACCGTTAGTAATGAAGCAGGACCTGCTTCCCATAAATCCATGAGGTATTACTACTTCTAACAGAAAAAAATATATAATAAATCAGAAACAAGATGAAGCTTAACATCCTGGAGAGATGCGTCTGTTTCAATCACCCAGCAATGGAAGTAAATGAGCGGGGTCGTATTGCAAAAAGCATATCATTACATGATAATAATCTCAACTGTCAATGCTCTTTTATTTCACTATCTGTGTCTCACCTCCTATACTTCCTTCTTTGATGACCCTCTTACTCAGGCTCAGCTGAATGTCTCTCAAGGCACCTTTTTTTTTTTTTAAAAAAAGGTCTTTTTTTTTTACATTTATGAATGTTTCATTGTCAGAAGCGGTTTAATACCAGCAATTCATTATGAGTGAAAATGTAAAGCAGCACCCAGATCATATAAAGTAGATAATGGATAAAGTAATTTTCTTTCCAAAACATCTACTATTACATCCTTACTTGCACACAAAGCTGTATGGTATAGTTCCCTTTAAAAACAGCGTTTCTTCCATTTTGAACTCATAGTTTTCTCTTCGAGTTTTCAAGGTACAATGGAGGGACACCTAGCTTGAGTTTAACATGTGTGCAATATGCATTAGGATCAACGCCAGAAAAACACAAAAACTAGCAACAAGAAACTTGACAATACATGAACAACAACTCAGTTTGCAACTTGTTTGCATAACTTCGCATAAAACTTTCCTGACACACAGGGGTTTATATTGAATGCTACTACTGGAGATCGATGGGAAAAGTACTCAAGTTCTTGTGGACTTTATCCTCTTCTAACGGCTAGAAACTGTGGTTTTCGCTCCTAACATTGAAGGTCAAAGGTCTGTTCAGCATCTGTGTTTTTGCTGCACAATTTGTGCTTAACTACAACAGAATTTTGTGTATGTGTTGCGCTGCATTGAACTGTACTTTGCTAATTTTTCAAGGTAATTTATCCATCTAGTAATAACAGTACTTACAGATAGCCATATCTCGTTCTATGTGTTTAGTGCAGCAAGAGGTGGAATTTGAGAACAAGTATATAACATCAAGGTGCATCATGCTACAAAGAAAGTAAATTAAGAAAATTAAAATTAAAGAGCATACATGTGGGTTTTTTTCTGGTTGTTGGACTTGAGAAGAAAAAACACTGTTTTAGCAGACTGGCTGCACCTGCTTTATTGATTATGAATAAAAAAAAATAACAGCCCGGACACCGTAATCTGTGTGGCTAATTATTTGTTCACTCCTGGGAAATAACACTAAATGCAACCAGATTAGGTTTGGCAGACAGCACATGCTAAACACATGTTACCTCTAGCAGCATGTTATAGATAATGTAGCTCTAGGCTTGGTTTTTACTGAAGTCATCTGAATGTTAATTTTGTAAACCAACTTGCTGCTCTCAGACATGTATCACTGACATACACTCGCAATTCATTATGGTTAATCTGGTTCATCATGGTTAACATAAGGACAGTTTTAGATATGGCTAGAACCTTTTGACAGTTATTATTACTATATATATATATATATATATATATATATATATATATATATATATATATATATATATATATATATATATATATATATATATATACATATATATATAATATATATTAAGAATATCCGCTTTAACAAAAGATAAATGTATTGAAATGATTCTCATGGCTGGATCGGGAAGCAATGTTCTGTTTCTTAAGTCTAAGTCTCTCTATCTCTATCAAGGTAAGTATTTGTTGTTCTTGGCATGTTATCTTGTATAATTAATAATCCCCTTACTCTTGGCCAAATCTCTCTAAGTCAATGTTCTGTTTCAGTGAGTTACTCAGAATTATGCTGATATAGAGCATAACAATTAAACAAGCCTTAAACATGTCCAGGTTTGACTCTAAAAATAAAACTAAATACCGTACGAACATTTGGAAGAAATCTTTAGAGGAACCGAGACATGAAAGTGAAACCCATCCTCATTGACAAGTGAGATTATAGTAGAAAGGGGTACAAGAGAATAATCCAAGTATAATAACATACGGAATTTGTTCAAACAGAGTAACTGCTTTATCCTAGTCAGGCTTACAGTGGATCTGGAGTCTAACCCAGGAATACTGGGTGTATGTCTGGAATACAACCTGGATGGGACATGGGCATGTTTTTGAAAGGTGAGAGGTAACGGAAAAATGGAAAAGTAAAATTCCTGGTAGCATCTTCCTTACAATCCGATAGAAGAGTTTAAAATATTTTTTTTCTAATTGGGTGGAACTCAATAAGGCAGAACTTCAGCTTTGTACAAAATTCTAGTTGTAACCCTCATGTTATGGGTCATTAAGACATTATCGCAAGGTTGTGATTGACTTTAACAGGAAACATGGCAAGCACATCACACACAACACTTGTGCAAAACTTAATAACAATTTCAAAAAGATTGGAAGTGATGTGGACCAACCGAGTAGTGAATGTCCACCAACATCCAGTGACGAATTCACTGTTGATCATCTATAGATGAACTACTAAACATCAAGACCTTAAACTGAACCATCCAAACAAAATGAAAGGGGAAATAAAGCAGCAATAATAATCTGTAGAGTGTGTATAAATCTACTAAGCATCAACAACAATAAACACTGGACTACCCACATAATGTGTTACTGACGTTTCTAGTGGTTTAAATTCAAATTATAGGGACCTTAGCTATTCATTCTCCACCCAAACAGAACCATATAATACTAACCTTATGTTATCTGGTTTAAATATATAGTATTTGAAATGAACACAAAATCAAATGGCACAACATTCGGAGGAGCTTGCAATTTCAAAATGAACACAGATTTTCTGCAGATTTGGGCCAAGATGTCGAACATGAGTATGGCTAAAAAGGTCTCATTTACCAACAAATGTTACTGAGAAAAAACAATTGCAGTTTCAGCAATTAAAGTCATTTTCAAGTAGAAATCCTGTACGTACTGATATAGCACACATGTAAATTAAAAAACATTGAATGTCAAGGGCGTGTGGACCAGATAATTCTGTGTGAAACGTGTGATATAAGCGTCACTGGTACACCGCATGAATTCGCACCAATCTCTCTTTCTCTCTCTCTTTCTCTAATGAAAGCTTGTCTGAGGGAATGTAATGGCTGTCTAGAACCAGCCCCATGGAGTGGCAGGCATATGGGCACAGTTGGACAGGAGAGCTGGCAAAGAAAGGACATGCCACGTTTATTACCGATCAATTTTAATTCGAGACGCTTTAAACGTTGGGAGATCTGAGGACTTGCGGGCTGATCCATTGTTACATTGTTCGTTATTTGTGTGCGTATGGGAATCGAGAGGTGTGGAGAGAGAGAAAAAAAATAGCAGTAACTGACATGCATTAAGTAGCGCTGTGCCAGCCACTGATTTCTTGTGATCTCCAGCAAGAACACTCGATTAGTCACGTCTGAGCCGAGGGAGCACAGAGGCCATTATGAGTCGTTAAAAGCTTTATTCACCGTTAGAGGGAAGAGAAGAGAAGAGAAGAGAAGAGAAGAGAAGAGAAGAGAAGAGAAGAGAAGAGAAGAGAAGAGAAGAGAAGAGAAGAGAAGAGAAGTGTGGCAGGCAATGTATGCTTAGGAGTAAAATACACCATGCAAAAATAACCTTAGATGATCTTCCCTCCATCTCTCACTCTCTCACTCTTTTCACATCCCTCACTCCACTCTCCAAGATAGATAGATAGATATCTCGAACCTCCAGATGCACACAGACACATGAAAGCTCATTCATCTTATCTTCATCTTATCTCATGTGATCTCATGTGTCTCCTTACCATACCCCAATCATCCTTCATCATGACTTTGTGAAGCCTCTCTCTCTCTCTCTCTCTCTCTCTCTTTCTGCTGAAGGCTGAAGTCATGCACCAAAACAGATAAATAATTTAGGCAAAAGAAAAAGCCTTGACACAGCAGTTTGGGCTTGAAAGCAAGAGGCATAAAACTTGCATTAGCTACACACTTTCACAATCAGACCATCAATGAAGAATTAATCATATCTTTAACATGTATGTGCGCTCTCGTTCGTGCGCGCTCTCTTTCTCTCTCTCTCTCTTCTCTCTCTCTCTCTCTCTCTCTCTCTCTCTCTCTCTCTCACACACACACACACACAAGCAGGACAGGGAGGCCATGAGAGTGCTGCATCAAGTGAGACGTTAGAAGATCAAGTTTTATGCTGCAAAAATTTTGATTCAGTGAGGGAAAAAAGTATTTGATCCCCTGTTGATTTTGTACGTTTGCCCAATAACAAAGAAATGATCAGTCTATAATTTTAATGGTAGATTTATTTGAACAGTGAGAGACAACAAAAAAATCCAGAAAAACGCATATCAAAAATGTTATAAATTGATTTGCATTTTAATGACGGAAATAAGTATTTGACCCCTCTGCAAAACATGACTTTGTACTTGGTAATGACTTAGTAATTACTTTTAATTTTCAATGCCTTGGCTGAGGGAAGGAGGTTCGCACCCAAGTTTTGACGGTACATGGCCCCGTCCATCGTCCCTTTGATAAGGTGAAGTTGTCCTGTCCTCTTAGCAGAAAAACACCCAGAAAGCATAATGTTTCCACCTCCATGTTTGACGGTGGGGATGGTGTTCTTGGGGTCATAGGCAGAATTCCTCCTCCTCCAAACACAGCGAGTTGAGTTGATGCCAAAGAGCTCCATTTTGGTCTCATCTGACCACCAGAGGACAACTGGGTGAAAGTGTTGTGGTCAGATGAGACCAAAATGGAGCTCTTTGGCATCAACTCAACTCGCCGTGTTTGGAGGAGGAGGAATGCTGCCTTGAAAATGAAAAGTAATTACTACCTCAAGCAACATCAAGCAAAATGCATTATTATGCAACATTCAAGGGACATCATGTGATACTGCTTAAAGAATCGATATTTAAATACTAATTTCCTAAATCATTATTTCAACAGGGGGTCATGGTGGCTTAGTGGTTAGCAGGTTTGCCTCACACCTACAAGGTTGGGGGTTTAACCCTGTGCTTCAGGGGTTTCCTCCAGGTACTCAGGTATCCTTCCCCATTCCAAACACGTGTTGTAGGCTGACTGGCATTTCCAAATTAGTGTGTCCGTAGTGTGTTAATGTGTGTGTGATTGTGGCCCAAATCTGAAAGGGGCCAGTGTAGCTTGTTGTAGTATATAAAAATGAGCAAATCCTCGTCATGTAGCTGAACATAGTAAGGTTACAGGGACAGCCATATTGAACAACAGAAATCACGTTTTTCATATTAGCAGTAAATCATATCCCCTATCTCCCAAAGCCTGCAAAGGTGTTATTGCAGCAGAAATCTGGAAGTTATTGCAGATGATAATACAGTTGCTACTGCAGCTTACATTTGTATATATAGTATACTATTTTACAAAATCATTTATTTGAAATAGAGATTGCACCACTCACAAATATATTATGTATAGAACAGTGTCCCTCTCTCACTCTCTCACTCTATTTCTACTCTGACATGGTTCAAAAGAGAAGCTGTAGAAATCAATATTAGCAGTTTATAGCATATTGCTCCACAGATATAGCAATATAAGTGCATGAAGGCGCGCACACACACACACACACACACACACACACACACATACACCCACACACATACACAATTCATGTGGATTTCAGTGATGTGTATAACACCTTCAGCCAGCTTTTTAAACGGTGGTGTGTTCCATAGCAAAGCCACTGGCTGATATATGTAACACCTTGACTCATTCATACACTTTATCAGTCCCTCCAGGACTTTGCGATCGCAGAAATTTACACAAAATCAAGCAGATGCTGCAACATTCAGAGGAGCTTGCAATTTAACTTGCAAAATTTACCACAGATTTTCTGCAGATTTGGGCCAAGACATGTCATGTGACATCTTCACAACGTGCATTCAGTCAAAGCCCTCTTCGATTCATGTGCAGCGAATACAAGTACAGCTAAAAGGTCTCATTTAACAACAAACATCACTGCAAAAGACAATTTCGTGCAACTTCAGTTCTTCAATTCAAATAGTTTTACGCAAAAAAAAGCACAAAATTTTCTAGAAGTTGCATCGGAAATTAACCCACTAACCCTGTAAGGCCGAAAAACCGGCTTGTCCGTCTTTGACCTTTTCCCGTAAGGACGATATACCGGCTTGGTCGTTTATGCCAAATCCCCGTACGGCCGATATAGCGGCTTTACAGTATAAATGTTATCCCCGTAAGGTCGGTATAACGGCATTACTCTGCTATGATTCCTTAATTATTTAATTATTATTTTTTGACCTGGAAGATTGATGACGTCATGACGTCACGACATGATTACGACATTACGCCGGCATTATGATGAAGCTGATCCAAGCGTGAATATTGGTGTAATAGTAGAAGTTAACTAAAAATGCCAAAGCGAAAAGCTAATCATGTTCCAGCTAAAGTTACACCTACAGTGAACACAGATATATCTAAAACAGTGAAAAAAAACATACACAGTTACACAGGGGAGAGCGAGGATTCGAGATAGTGAAAGCAGTGAAAGTTCAGGCAATGTTGAAATCGAAATTGATAGTGACAAATCCTTCCGATGAAAAGAAGAACAATCCCCACAAGGGACCAAAAACTGTCTTTCGTTGTCGGGTATGTGACCAATTTCTGTGCATTCGTGAAAACAGTACCTGCTGGTCTGATTATCACCAGAAAGTTGACTTTTGGCGCTAAAATGCATTTATTCAAAGGCATTGACCACGCTGACGCCCGTATGGTACTACTAAATGAGTAGAAGGATTATAGCGAGCATTTTTCGTAATTTCTCTAGATAAGAATTGTGCTCTAAATGGAGTAAAAACACTGAACTGCTTCATTTTCAAAGTAATATTACACAAATACATTATTATAAGTTGTTTCAAGGCCTAAAAATGTTAGAATTAAAATGTTGATTTTGCGGCCAATTTTGGCCCAGGAACTCAGGGTTGACGTGCTGTTTCTCTGGAGAATATAGGGTTGGGGGACATAATACTGTGGGAACTTAGGGGTAAGAGGGTTAAAAAAAAAAAAAAGCTTCATACTGCAACTATCACAAGAAACTCCATGAAATGCTATGAGGTGTGCCACATATTCAAGAGCAAAAAAAAATCTTATGCCCAATAATAATATAATATTAACTGAATGTTAGCTTAGATTTATCGTAGATCTAAAGCAAAACATGTGCAAATTGTATATTTTTCTGATGTTTCAAGACGTCAGATTATTTGTTTTTATCCGAAAACCAACTTAATTTGTAGCAAGGTATATTTAAATGATTAAACACACACACACACACACAGCATCCTAACTTTAAATAATTAAAAGTTTCGTTTGAAGTGACTAGGGGCTAGTAAATGGCCTCTTCCTGTCAAAGGTACCGTTACCCACAATGCACTGCGAGAATACGTTTTAACACTGAGAAATGTCTGCCAGCATTAGATCAGGTTTATAAATGTAACGTTTAAATAGCTGCATGAGTGTAAAGTGGCAGGGAGCTGATGTGTGAGTGCTATCTCACAACACAAAGTGAGAGAGAGAGAGAGAGAGAGAGAGAGAAATAGAGAGAGAGAGAGAGAGAGAGAGAGGGAGAGAGAGAGAATCGCAAAAAAGCATCCAATTTGCAATTTGCAAAAATGCACAGACCGGCATTACACAATCTCACACTCCACATCTGCACATCACCTCTATACACACTGCATATATGCATAGAGCCCCCACTAACACACACACACACACGCACACATACACATGCGCGCACACACACACACACTCACTCACGCATGCTCACACACACACACACACACACACATGCACACACACGCACACACACCCACACACACACCCACACACACACATTCTATCAGCACCTAAAGACAAGCAGACGGCAATGTTCTATTTTCAGCCATTACCAGACAGAAATTAATTTGTCACCTTCCATTAGAAGCCTGATTCTGGAGCAGTGGCCCTGTCTCCTCAATTATCTCTGTCAACCACCACACACACTCACACACACACAGAGAAAAAACCATTTGGCCTGCCTTGTTCATAGAGAAAATGCTTTGCAAAGATGAATTAATGTTTTTGCAAAAGCTCTTGACAGGGTTCAGTGTGTGTCTGTGTGTGTAGGTATGTGTGTGTGTGTGTGTGTGTGTGTGTAGGTGTGTGTGTGTGTGTATGCGTATGCATGTGTCCTATGTACCTGTCAATCCCGGGAAGGAGGCATGGCCGATGTACTGTACATATCAGTCTCAAGTAAGGAGGCGTGGCCTATGTACCTATCACGCTCAGGGAAGGAGGGGTGGCCTATGTACCTAGCCCAGTCATATTGAGATCTTTCCATTCCTCAAAGATATGACTGCATTTCAAACATTTTTATTAATATAAGTGTTTTTTGTTTAATGACTATTATTACATTCTATTAGTATATACAGTTTAGTCTGATACTTAACAAATGAGCACAAAGACTTTTAAAAGACCAGAGTGGACATTTTTTTTTAAACACTTTTTTTTTTATCCCAACTACTCTGACTCCTAATTCAATAAAATTCTCTCAACTAAATCTGCTCATTAAACGTTAAGGCAGCATTTTAGAGAAACTATGTCCCACCTCATTACCTTCAGCATTACTCGATATGTCACTGTAAACCTCTGACGCTAACATGCCGACCACCTGAGAGAACTGCATGCAGCTGGTTCGTGCTACACAAATGAGATGAGGCTTGTTCACATTACCCTTTTTGGATGATGTTTTGCTTTAAGGCATTTTTCTTTGCCCATAAGCTGATGATAAGAGAGAATGCAGGTTGGTGTGTAATATTCGTGGCTAAATTAGCTAGACAATTGTCAGTAATCGAGAAATTATCACCTTGGTTTTATGGTTATTCTCCAATGTGTGCTGTCTGATAACCTCTGTGTCTGCAGCGTAGTGCTTTCGTAGCCTCAGGTATCGTTCACAAAAATTCTGATAAGCTCATAAGGCTGATCTGGTGAATGTGATTTTATGAGGCTGTTATAAAAGCTTGGAATTAAAGATATAAATCTGAAAAACAGGGAAAAAAAGAGAAAATAACACGTCGATTCCACAGTGAGGACCAGCTGACCAGACTGCCTGTCCATTATTTAACCTGCTAACAATAACTCCATCACCTAGCTATTAAAAATATGTCAGTCCTATTAGTATAAGTATCATGACAGCAATGGGATATAAATGTCAGTGTAAATTTGAACCCCTATTGTCAGCCATTTGCTACTTCTTTTTATTTCACTGTGATAATGATGAACCATTTCTTTACTTTAACCAGTCCGCACATTATTTCAGAGTTTTTTTGTGACTGTTGCTTGATTTTGCTGTGGCTTTTTTCACAATTTATGATGCAACTTGAATTGTACGGAAGTGTTTTGCGCGGTCTTTCGCAGTGATGTTTGTTGGTAAATGAGACCTTTTAACTGTACTCATGTTCGACGCACGTGAATCGAAGAGGGCTTTGACTGAATGTGCTTTGTGATGACGTCACATGATGCATTTTGGCCCGAATCTGCGGAAAAGCTCCTACAAATACTGTAGAGTTTCCCTGATTTCGTGTTAATTTCTGCAATTGCAAAATCCTGGAGTGACTGATTAAAGTCCCAGTGAAGTGCCTTGAAACGTGCAGCGTTATTCGATGTGTTGATGTACTTTCCACTGAAACAGGAAGTCAGGACAGGACATATATCGAGTGGCTCCTCCTGCTTGTTAAATAGCCAGTAGCATTTACCTTACCTCACATCCCAGGCTAAGCTGTACTTGACAGTTAGTAATATAGACATGAGCTTGAGCAATAAAAATGCATTGGATTCACTTGTGGCGGATTGTTCTCCTCCTCCTTGACCCTCGCACAAACCTCTACCGATGGAGAAAATGACTCGTCCTTGCTGATATGATTTCTCTCACTCAACAAGGGCAACTTCGGCAAGGTGATATTTTTATAATGCTGGGGGTGGGACACTTTAGATTCTTGAGAGCATTTGATTGGACAGAATATCTGATGAGCCGCTGAAGTGCAGAATGATGCCATCAGAATTGTTGATCTGGTTTTAGAGAGAGACTGTACATTTTGAATGCATACATCTTCTAAATGCGAATTGTGTCATTGTTTTGGAGCACAATAGTTTGTAGATAACCTTAAGGCTGACAAATTCATACTAAAAGCTAAAAACCGTCAATTTTGATTTCATGGGGACTTAAACATCTTCATTTATCTTTCAGTATGTGCTACTTACATACGAATTTAGTGTACAAAATGTATGTAGCTGTCAGTTTTTCAGTAGGTGACTAATCTGTATTGTGTGTTTGTGTTTGTGTGTGTGTGAGAGAGACAGAGAGACAGAGAGAGAGAGAGAGAGAGAGAGAGCGAGAGAGTGCATGTGTGTTCATGTACCAGTTACAAATAGTACATGCTTTTCAAGTGTTGATAAGAAGCGAGAGGTTTTAATTGGCACACCTGTCTTACAGCCATCTGGAGCCTCTCGAGGAAATTCTTACTTAACGCATTCTAGTGCGCACACACATAGACATAGGGTCTTGTATTATTTGTGTTTATCAGGTATATCCAATGCCTTTGTATTACTCTAGGTAAACATCTGCCGACACCCAACCTTAATCTTAACCTCCAGAGTATATGTGGAAAAATGTGATCTCTGTGACTTTGGCATAGTTGTCGTTAAGTATTTCAGAAACAGCTCATCTCATGAAAGTTTACACAGAATGGTGAGAAAATCAAAAAACCTCTATAATATATAAAAACCAGAACGAACGAATCATCCCCACAACGAGTGAAGTAAAGGTGCTCACTGTCTTCACTCATATTCAACTATGCTGTTGTGATGTGATTTTAGAGGCGCATAGATTTTCACTGGTTTAGCTATTGTTAATTATCTAGCTGTTTTGTTTTTCTAAGTGTGAGCAATATGCAACATTAAGAAAATAGCAAGTCAAACGCTTAATAATTCATAGTTTTCACATTTTTAAATTTTTTTTTTATTTTATTTTACAAAATCAAACAGTCTTCCATGGTTCAAATCTTTAGGTGTTAACATCCATTTAGATAAACTAGGCTAAAAACAAATAAGGAATACCACACAACAAATCGTGTGGTTATTTGAAAATAATACATGCTGGGGTGGTGTGATATGAGCCGGCACAAAGCGAAAAATAATACACCCTGAATTCCAAAGTGTGTTATTCTTCTTATACCACAGACAGTTGGCAGTTAGAATATATATATATATATATATATATATATATATATATATATATATATATATATATATATATATATATATATATACACACACACACATAATTTACTGGTTAGCACGTTTGTGTCACACATCCAGGGTTTGGGGCTCAAATCCCCCGGTGCCCTGTGTGTGTGGAGGTTGTGTGTTCTCCGTGTGCTTTGGGGGTTTCCTCTGGGTACTCCGGATTCCTCCCCACAGTCCAAAGACATGCACTGAAAGCTGACTGGCATTTCTAAATTGTCTGTAGAGTGTGAATGTGTGTGTGAGATTGTGCTCTGTGATGGGTTGGCAACCTGAAGGGTGGTCCCCAGTTTGTGCCCCAATTTCTCTAGGATAGGCAACCAGGCTTCCCATGACCCTGTGTAGGATAAACGCTACAGAAAATGGATGGATGGATGGATGGATGGAACATCCATGAAACAAGTTAGTTCTATTTATCACTTATATTGTACCATATTTTTGACCATAAGACCATATCTTACATTGTACTTATATTTTTTATTATATGGACCTGTCATATGAGCTTTTATTATAGAAACAATAACGCAATCAAACAAGTGCATTTATGTAAACGGATCATTCTGACAAATCAGATTTGAGAATTCAACTCCCTATGGTATAAATTCATTTATCATGTTCCAGATGCCTTTCAGGTTCAAATGATCAGCCAGAATTTTAATATCATTACAACTGACTGAGTATTTACGTTATTTTTTGTGAGGACCTTTAGCTGGTGTTCAGACATACAGTATATTGGTTTGCTAAATATGGTACAATATTGTATGGTATCACTTTAAAACTAACCAATGTGACGCGAAATGATGCGTTTCAGTAAATAGCGGGCTTGTAAACAAAAACACAGCTGTCATGGCAAAATCACCAAACTGTGGCCAAATCAAAACCTACCTGCAGGCCTCAATGGCTTCACATAGCTAACACACACACACACACACACACAGCTCCACCATGGCACCTGCTTCCTGTTTACTGCTGAAATGTTCTGATTTTTTGTCATTTCTTGTCATTTTGTCATTTTTCTGCCAGCAGATAGACAGTCTCAGTGTTTTTTCCCCCAGTGTCTCGCTTCTAAATTATATCACTGACACTCTCTCTCACTCTCTCTCTCTCTCTCTCTCACTCTCTCTCTCTCTCTCACTCTCTCTCTCTCTCTGTGTATATATTGTATATCTCCCACTCTGTCTGTCTCATCAGTTCGAATGAAAAGATTGCATTGGATGCAGGTGGGCTGTCAAACTGACATGCATGTTTGGAAAGGTTCATCCACTGCGTGTGTGTGTGTGTGTGTGAGAGAGAGAGAGAGAGAGAGAGAGAGAGTGTGTGTGTGTGTGTGTGTGTGTGTGAGTGCACCGTCAGGCTACCTTTCGCTGTCAGAGCAGGTTGTTCCGAAATAGCAGCAAAGTCCTCCTACACTCAATTACCGGTTACCCATAATTCCACTATTCTGGTGAAGTGCGGAGAGAAGACGAGAGAGTGTGGTCAAGGCGAATAGGCGTGTTTGAGGATAGATAGATCACAATGGACCTGTCTAGGTTGGTGTGTGTGTGTGTGTGTGAGTGTGTGTGTGTGTTGAAAAGGTAGTCTAGTCTCGAAGTAAGAAAATATTGTAGACAGAAAGACAAAGAGAAGGAGGTATGAGAGATAAGGTCCTTTATCAGCACTGAAGGCAAGTGGTCAATATCATCATCTCTCTCTCTATCTCTCGCTCTTTCTTCCTTTGTGTTCTAATCAAAAGTTGTTGTTTCTCGGTTGGGCCAGCTTTTCGAGTAGTATTGCACACTCCGGGGAAATAAAGGCTGCCTAATTCAGACAGGCCCTATGAGCTCCTTGATTTTGGCTGAATTTGAGGCGTCGTTCTTTGTGTCTTTATGACAATCCCATAATCCACTGAGAATTCCATGAAAGTTTTAATAAACATTGGGAACCACACTCTAACTCTAACTGACAAGTATGTTCACAAATGTAAGTGCTTGTCTTGTAACAGTCATATTCATAACGCCACAGTCATAACCTGACTTCACACTCACTGTAGCTTACAGAAAATGAAAAGACATCGCATTTACAGTGCAGTTAAAGTTAGATGACCCTGAAGAACCAGGAACCTTCAAATGTAGCTATTAAGCAGCTGCACGCAAACATAGAATAGAATAGAATGTTCTTTCTCACATCCACTTTTTTGTTAGCTGACTCATTACACAAACACACACATACACACGCACGCACAGGATGTAAAAGGACTATTACTCATATCAGACTCCAGCCAGCATCTTCAATTAAAAACCTGTAAGAATTTAATATCAAACTCTAAATTTAGTCTGACATGCTGTGAAAGTAATATTCACCGTTTATTTATTTATATATTTATCTAATTATTTATGTGTGTGTGTGTGTGTGTGTGTGTGTTAGTACTTGATGTCCTATGAGCAAAGCAATAACTAATCCCTGCATGGAGTGTCTTGTCCTTTGTGTGTGTGTGTGTGTGTGTGTGTGTGTGTGTGTGTGTGTGTGTGTGCTCATGCTTCATGTTGCTCATACAAATATGTCACTCCAGCCACACACACACACACACACACACACACACACACACACACACACACAAGACAACACACCCCATGCAGTTAGTTATTGCTTCACTCATAGGGCATCAAACACTAACACACACACACACACACACACACACACACACAGTGGTTAGAATCCTACGCCACTTAGCATGGGAAGATTAATACCCCATGAGCTCATTAGCATGGCCAATTTAAGCTGCACTGCCATCTAGTGAGACCACTGAGTTTATGAATATTCAGAAGGTGGGCGGGGCCAACACTGAGACACTAACCCAGCTGAGCTAAACCCTGTGCTCTGAAGTGTAATCACATGGAACCATTCAGAGGTTAGATGCATACACAGAAATCAATATCATTTTAATATGTGATGCTCCACTTTTCTAAGACTGTTGAACATTAGTTTGTGTTTTATTAACAATGACTCTATTGACTGAGCTTCGAGGTGCAGCTCATTCACAGAGATCCGTAACCTACTTTAGACTGGGCCTCAGGGCGCAGCTCGTTCACAAGGATCCCTAAACCACTCTAGACTGGGCCTCATGGTGCAGATGAACCACAGAGCTTTATAAAACAACTTTAGACTGGGCCTCAGGGTACAGCTCGTCAACAAAGCTCCCTAACCCACTTGAGACTGGGCCTCATGGTGCAGCTCATCCACAGGGCTCCCTAATCCACTTTAGACTGGGCCTCATGGCACAGCTCATCCACAAACTTTGTAAACCAACTTTAGAGTGGGCCTCAGGGTGCAGCTCATCCACAAGGCTCCCTAACCCACTCTAGACTGGGCCTCGCGATGCAGTTTGTCCACAGAGCTTTCTAAACCCACTTTAGACAGGATCTCATGGCGCTCCTCATCCATATAACATCATAACCTACTTTAAACTCAATCTCAAGGTGCAGCTTGTTCACAAGGGTCTCTAACTAACTTTAAACTGGGCCTCAAAGCACAGCTCATCCACAGAGCTCCCTAAACTACTTTAGATCGGGCCACACAACACAGCTTGTCAACAGAGCTCTGTAACATTCTTTGGCTTGTGTTGCATGGTGCATTTCATCCACACAACTCCCTAATACACTTTAGAATGGACCATGTGGTGCAGCTTGTCCACAGGGCTGCCTAACCCACTTTAGATTGAGCTCATGGTGCAGCTCATCCACAAGGACCCCTAACCCACTTTAGATTGGGCTACAAGATGCAGACAATTCTCAGGGCTCCCTAACCTACTTTAGACTGGGCCTCAGATCGCAGCTCATCCATGGGGCTCCCGAACCAATTTTAGACTGGGCCTTACGGTGCAGCCTATCCACAGTGTTTTCTAAACCCACTTTAAATTGGGCCTCATGATGCAGCTCGTCCTATGGGCTCCCTAACCCATTTTAGTCTGGGTCTCACACTGCCTAACCCATATTTTTTGCCATGAAAGATTAGCTAACGGCCGTGTACAATCCATTGAGATGAAGATAAGACACCAATTGATTTGTGTCTAATGTCATTGTGCAGTGGGTATGTTATCCCTGGCTTGAGGGCATGATACTGTGGTCTTTCTGCAACTTTGAATACTCTGCATGAGCACCTTTTTGAAAATGGTGACACAGAGGAAAGTGGGAGAAATGAGAAAGAAAGAAGAGTGAGAGGGAGAAAGAAAAGGCCCAGATTCTAATGAAATCACGTTAATGTAATAGAAATGTTCCGGTTTTAGATTGCATTCACACAATGCAACAAAAAATATCATCAGCTTGTGATGTTCCAAAGAATAATAAATAAAGCGTCTTTAGAAAAGAATTTAATCTTAAGTAACTCTTCTCTTGCATTTGAAACATTTCTCATAGTCATAGTGTTACACGTTAAACATTCCATGAGCTTATTACTCATTTAACTTTAGTGATTTTGATTTCTGCACTAAGGTATTTAACACAGATTTATTTCCTACAACCATCACTGCCTAAAGTCTCTATTACTGCTAACTGACATGCCAGGCTTTTTATTAGATTTACTTCAAGAAAAATGGTGACATAAAGAGAGACAGAAGAGAAAGACATATAGTAGAGGAAGACTTTGTCGGATCATTAAGTTTTACTAAAAAAATATTAACGAAAGCTGATATATTTATGTGGATAAAAATCCACATTTGGTGCTTTCATTCTTGGATTATAAATACTCCTTTTTGGCTTGTCTGAGAAGTGCTGAGAGGAAAGACAGAAAGAAAGGGTTTGACACATCAGACCCCTACAGTTGAAAGAATTCAATCTTATACATTTAATAAATGTAGTTTTTATTCTCTCTCTCCTTCTCTCTCTCGGAGGTATAAATAGCTGTGATTGGCAGCTCTGCTCCGGATGGTAATTAGCCCGGTTGCCGGGGTGAAGGGGGCGGTTCCGTGTCTGTGGTGATAATGAGAGCAGTTCCCACGCGGCGGCCATGATGGTTCTGTAACGGCTCGGCCGAACCGGCATTTGGGCTCCGTAATTACGGCCTGTTCTCTCTTTGAGAACATAATCGGCACAGAAAGATGCAATTAGCTGACAGGCGACTCGCCCCACCACTCCTCACCCAACCCTGGGGTTACAGAGCCGAGAAAGTGAGAGAGACAGGGAGAAATAATAGGTCCGAGTCAGCCGTTCGACAGAGGGAAGATTACGCGCACACACACACACTCTTTTATCCTTTCTTATTTCATTCTCCCTTTGTTTCTTTAAATCAGAAAGGAAGTAATTAACTATGCAAATGGTGCTGAAGCTGGTAGTTATAATTGCGCGCATGCACACACACACACACACACTCTCTCTCACTCTCTCTCTCACTCAAACAGAACAATAATCGGATCAACCGCTCATATATTTGTGTGTGTGTGTGTGTGTGTGTGTATGTGTGTGTGTGTGTGTGTGTGTGTGGAATGAAGGGTGAAATATTCACTAATGATTTTTGCAAATATACAGCAGCACACTTATCCCGTCTCCTCCACCTTCTCTCCCGTTCCGTCTCTCCCTTTTCTCTCTCTCACTCATCTTTCCTGCTCTTGCTGTTTCTTTTTCTCACTCTCTCATCACAGCTCTCTCTCTCTTCTCTCTCTAGCTGGTTCTCACTATCTCTCCTATTACTCTGTCATTTGCTCTCTATTTTTCTCTCTCACGCTCTCTCTCTTGCAGACTCTTCAGTGCATTCTCTTTCTCTTTGTCTCTTTCACAGTCTTTCTTTCCTTTTCTCATTGCTCTATCTCTTTATCTCTTTTTCACTCTCTGCTGCTTTTTCTCTCTCTACCACCCCCTTCCCATTTTTTTTCCAGATAGGCTTGATGTAATCGCAGCCTGCTTCCTTTAGCACCTAATCTGCATATGCACTTGTTTTCTCCTGCTGCTGCTTCCCTCATGGAAAACACATGCTCGCACAGACAGAGAGAGAAAGAGAGAAAGAGAAGGAGAGGGAGAGAGAGAGAGAGAAAGAGAGAGAGATGGATTACAAGCACGTGCCCCACACTGGGTGATAAAAGTTTTCTTTTGCTTCCACATGTTTCTCACAAGTGTTGCCTGTCAATCAGGTGGTTGTCGGTGGTAACCTGCAGCAGGCTGCCGTGGCGACGGCGCTCTCGTGATGAGGTATGGCTCTTTGGTGTTAACAGAATCCCGAATGAGGCAGAGATGGTTCTATTTCAGGAAACACCGTTTATTACAGAAGCCCCACCCACACTCACTTCCCCCTCCACCACTCTGCCTCTGTTCTGTCTCGCTATCTCTACATTTCTCTCAGCCTCTATTTTTCATCAGTCCTGTCTTTCTTCACCTCTGCCTTGTGTCTCGATCACCATCTCTCCATCTTTCTCTCTGTCCTTATTTCTCTAACTCCTCTCCTAGCTTTCTAACCACTACTCTCTCGTCTCTTCCTTCTTATGCCTCTCTTCCCGTTGCTCTCTCTCAATCTCCCTCTGTGTTCTCAATGTGTATAGTGAGTCTATAGGTCTTATCTTTCTGCCACATTTGCCACTTTTCCACCCTCCATCTCTCCATCATCATCTCTCCACTGCTAATCCACCATATTAAACGCTTTTGAGCAAACCAGGGCCAAACAAACAAGTCTAACATAGTGTGTCAGATCTGAAGTAATCTAATGCACAGTGTGAACACAACTATGAATCAGCCATGTCTTCATGTCAGCCATGTCTTTGTGTGAGTGTGTGCGTGGTGTCTGAATTCAAACACCTACGTGTGAGAGTGTGTTAGACAAAAGAACATTATCACTCCTTATAGAGTGTCACTTTCTCGCCGGAACAGTCCCCCCTTGGCCAGACTGAGTGGCAAAACATCCAGCAAAATGGCTGGTTTTAATAGGGAAGCTGCGAAAGCGCTAGTATAACTAACGAGTATCAGCTTAAATTAATCGTAGTTGGACTCGACAGTGACCCTTATAACTTGCCCAAGAACCTGTGGTCTATCGACATTGGCATGTGGTCAGAAATCGTTTTTTCCCGACATTTATATGTACCTGATTTCAGGGCCGGGGAAATACACTAAGCAAAGCCTGAAAGCATACAAAAGTCTAGACGCTTGGTCCTACTTCAAGGTGGGATTTGTTGGAGAAATTAAAGTGACAAGAACACCATTAAACATTCTGGTTGTATGTGGACAATTATGTACAAATATTTGTATTTTATTCTATAATTTTATCTGGTAACCTATAAGCTAACTAGTCCTAGTTTGTTTGTAGCTAAAACTGCTTCCACTTACTAACGTTATATATTTGTGAAGGTAAAACACAGTCAGAGAATGAATGAGCCCCTGTTATTCATCAGTGGAAATATTCATCATCGTACATCAAGAATACCACGTGCCAAAAGAACTTACTGCTCGACTTAGTAAAAAAGGAGTGAATGGTTTTTTGGTACTCTGTAAAAAGATAGCTCTGAATTCTTGTTGAATTTGTTAGCACAGTTGATCGCACAACAGCTTTTTCCCATTTTAGATGCGTTTTTTTCTGTGTTTTCGCAGAATTCACGCTGTACACTAAAAAAGCTGCCGCTCACTCTTTTTGCCACTCAGTGGGCGTGACTGCAGCGAGCTCCAACTACCGTGACATCACATGCATACCCTCTATTGTTTCTAGTATGAATTTACAAGGAACATGGATAGCTTGTTAAGAGAAAGAGAGATGCATAGACAAACAGAATGAGAGAGAGAGAGAGAGAGAGAGAGAGGAGTCCTCCTACCTTTGTATGCTCCCAGAGAGATCACTGGCATCCTGTCTGTGGTGGAAAGAGAGAAAGAAAGCAAATTAGTGAAAGTTCTTGTATTTGTAATTCCCATGGGCCTAGTAAATATAGATGTTCTTATTTGCATGCATGTATGTGTGTGTGTGTGTGTGTGTTTGTGTGTGTGTGAGGTGATATCATGCATGGCCCTGGCTGCAAGTGCATCCTGCAAGATAATGCTTACTTAATCACGTACACACACACACACTCACTCGCTCACTCACTCACTCACTCACTCACTCACTCACTCACTCACACTCACTCACTCACTCACTCACTCACACACACTCACTCACTCACTCACTCACACACTCACTCACACACTCACACACACACATACATATGCGCAAGCATGCATGGATTCAAGTGCATTCACAGAACTGCTCACATGCACATTACTCCCTCACATATAAACCTCACCTCACAGAGGGAGAGAGAACAGACATATGGAGTGTGGCGAGCTGCTGACTACAACCGAGATAGAGAGATGGTATAGGAAGAAGAGATATGTAAAGATAGAAAAGGAGATGGGGAGGCAGAAAAAGAGAGAAATGAATATAAAATTTAGCTGCATGCAGCGATGATGGGCCCAAGCACTACGGTGCCATAGCCACCTGGTAGGTGTATGAAAACAATGATAGTGAAGTGCTGTGGAGTATTAAAATTTGCATTACCATGGCAACACTATTTAAGTTATCAATACTCTTTTTGCAAATGTACAGCAGCTGTGTCTCAACAATATTGTTTGAAGCGATCTGTGTAAATATAAGAAGACTATTTGAATGCCTGTTTTTAAGTGACACACTTTCTGCTGCCAGTTTTTGCCGCTGATTCACAATAGTCACATCCATGTACTCAGCTCGCAGTACCAAACAAACAGCTCAAGTTTCATCTAAATTACTCACTGCATGCAGAAGATATGAGACATTTCCTGTTTCCTTTTTTTGCCATAAATTTATTGCCTCACCATGGTGAAACCATTCAAGATATCAAAAATCCCTTCGTAATTTAGCATCTTCTATGGCTTGGCATAATTTTCTTCATGTTTTGTGACAATCACATGAATCCCCTAGGAGGAATATTTAAAAATGCAGAGCCTGCAATTTTCAAAAAAATCCACATTGAATCAAAAATGGCTGACTTCCTGTTGGGCGGAACTAATGACTGTCATTTCGAAAGTTGCCTTGCTTAATGTGTTCAATGCTCTGCTCTTCCAGGGGAATGCCATTCCATTTTAAAAAAACACTTTTTAGCATTAATATGTTGTTAGGAGTGTATCACGATGTAAAATATGTAATTTCCTGTTCTCAGCAGGTGATGCTATGACTATAAATGAATATTGGCATGTAGATGTCTTCAGGCCAGGACTCTTATCAAACATGTAAAGCTTTTGGAAGAGTAGGCATTTTATGATTGAGTTGTAACAACATCTTGTTTAATAGTAGTAATATCACACTTTAGCACTTAGCTAAGTGTTGCTAGCATGTTTTTACATCTTTCTAGCATGTTGGTAGCATGTTTAGAATTTGCATCTGTGTAAAGCATGTCACTTCCTGTTGCCAGCAGGTGGAGCTATGGCTATAACTGAATATTGGCATGTAAACGTCATCAGGCCCGGATTCGTTTCAAATATGTGAAGTTTGGTATAGATTGAACCATGTATGTGTGAGTTATAAAAACTTCCTGTTTCATGGCGAAACATAGAAATTTGTGAGACCGTCAAGCCCATGCCATGCAGCGAAAACTCAAAAGCTTCGCAGTTTGGCATCATCAAGGCTTTTAGCTGAGACTGACCGAATATGATGTAGATCCGATGAAATCTCTAGGAGGAGTTCGTTAAAGTACTAGGCCTGGAAATGGCAAAATCTGAGCAAAGATTTAAGAGAAAAATGTGTCCGAAATTTCGTACATGTAGGTGAACTGTTGAAATTGTTGAAATTGTTGAATTGTTGAAATTGTGTAGGTGGTGCATTCGAGCCATTTTGCCACACTCAATTCTGGAACCCCTATCAGATGTATATTTTCACCAGTTCTGAGGTGTCTACAAAGTTTCGTGATTTTTCAGATCATGCCTCTAAAATGCAATTAATTTGAGCAAAGAAGAAACAGTGCTTGGGCCCTGTAAGCTGTACACTCACTACTTTACATTGTAGCAAAGTGTAATTTCTTCAGTGTTGTCACATGAAAAGATATCATCAAATATTTACAAAAATGTGAGGGGTGTACTCACTTTTGTGAGATACTTATACTCACTACAAAATATCATAATCACGGTATACCACAATGCTGATATGTCACCACAGCCTTAATTAGTACTCTACAAATCTGAGTAACAGTTGAGTTGGGCCTCTGTGTGTGTGCGTGTGTGTGTGTGTGTGTGTGTGTGTGTGTGTGTGTGCGTGTGTCAGTGTACGCGGTATTCTATGTAAGAACAAATCAAGCCGAAAGGAAGTAGAAGAAAAATCTGCCATTGTTACTTAAGTCCAATCCAATTAGTCCCAGAAGGACACAGACACAGCTTACTTTAAAGAAAACACACACAGAAAAAAAGAGAGAAAGAAAAAGTGAACGCATGTTCTCAAAGAACAAATCAATCGGCACCAGTTAGCACAGGCCAACTCTGTGCGTCACTGCAACTGAACACAAGCTCTCACTATGAGTTCTCCCTCTCAGTCCAACACACACAACACCACCAACCATATATGTGTGTGTGTGTGTGTGTGCGTGTACTTGCTGCTGCATGTTAATAAATTGGCCCCTAGTCGAAAGCTCAGAGTGTGCACCGCTGCAGTTCTGACAGCACCCAGAGAAAAAAATGGCCACACGCCATCTATTCTATTCGCTTATTAATAATGAGCTCTTCCCCTTTTTTTTCTCTCCTGATGAAACGAGAGAGATGAAAAACGACGGCATATGCCGTGTCTGGCGCACATGCACACGGAGTCCACGCACAGCCGGGACTTGCTTTTGCATTTCAAAGAGACGCAGCAAGACCACTGGCCACTGTCAGCCTAATACAGACACCAACAACAAGGGCTGAGGAATAATTAAGGGATCTCACACACACACACACACACACACACATGCTGGTGCATTTACCAGGACTCGCGCTCAAAGGTGAGAAATGACAGAGTGACTACAACAGGCATATTAATGTATAACAGTATCACAGTACAGACTAAAAGACACAGCCCCCCACACACACACACACACAGTGCAAATACACAAAAATACACATGTAAAGAAAATAACTAGGCCTAAACATGCCCTAGAAAGGTAACAATAGTGTACACTATGGTGGCAACAACAACAACTAATTTGATAGTAAATTGCCAGAGATCGCACACACTGATGATACACACACACACACACACTAGTGCATACACACACACAGCCAGAGGTGAGGAAAGCCAAAATGACAACCTGCTAGCATTATAAGGGATTGTGTCTTTCGCTACATTAGTGTCTCAATAACATACACACACAGTTGGGCTGTCAGCAAGGAGACGGATGGTGTGAACAGCTCACCGTTTCGCCTGTTCTCCCAGCGCCTGATCAACCCGCAGTCCGACATACACAATTCGGCTAATTCAGTTAATTTATACGAGCAAACCGTGGCTAACGGGGCTGAACTAATTGCCATTTGGAGTTAAACTTCAGCATCTGCTGAGGGACACTTCGCCAAGCAAGTGCTACATTCTCTGCTCATTTCTTAATGTAGCTGAAAACACCGTTCTCACTCCTCACTCATTCGTAAGGAAAGTGCCTCATGAAAATAACGCAGGATGCTAGATGGGAAAGAAATGCCTCTTTATCTCTGGCTTTCTCTCTGTGGTACTTTTCTCTCTTCCACATCAGCTGTCATTATCATTTTCACAGAAACGGAACCATCTGTATGTCGGTATCGCTCTTCGTCCTTTAGCTCTCCCTGAACACACATACACACACACTCACACACACACACACACACACACACACACACACATATTCACAGCATAAATATTAGATCTTGCTGCATTTGTCCCATGAACATCATCGTTTATCTACCAGATTTGAGTTGTTCTGACATGGTGTGTATATTTTCATCATTTTCAACCTGTCACTTAAAATGTACAGCAAGATATGAGTCTTCCGAGTCACTCCAAAGACTAGCCTGCTAACTCTACCGCTATGAGTCTCTTGCTCCTTCACTTTTAAGTGAGTGCTAACTGCTAACTGCATTAACACTGGGTGTGAAACGGAAATACAACTTGGATTAGACGCTACTCCATCGCAGCACTATCAAGCTACACATTGTGAAATTATGAGCCAGAATTATCTGTTCATCACGCATTCAAGCGAACAGTAACTCATACTAAAAGCAGAAGCTTAAATTAGCTGGGTCACAAAGCATGAGTACAAATAACATGAGTATGAGTGAGCAAAGCTATCAAACTAACAGAAACCACTGCAACATGCTAAAGTTAAAATGTGCTGTTAAGAATGTTTTTTGGGGTATTGTTTTTTTAGTAACCTGACCATGATTTTATCACCTGGAAACAGCCAGATAGTTAGCAGACCTGGATTTGACAAACTATAGATATGAGTGTAATACTCTAAACACACTCCTAGCCAGTGGTAGCTGTAAAACATTAGCTTGCACTATAAAATGATCAGCCAGATTTATTCCACCCATCAAGACAGACAGACATAGCAGAGTGTAACAGCTGTATAATGGCTAAATCTGCTAACTAGGATATCCAAAAGCTAGGATGTTTTTGTAACCTGACTGTGCAGATGGAATATGCTGGTTTGTTTTTTTAATCACTAGACATAACGCACCTTGTCTAAAAGCCCTGCTGGAGAAAAATAGAAACCCTCATAGAATATTTAATGGTTTTAATGGTTATAATAGGAATTGTATCAGTTTTAATGGAACCTGTAATGGTCCCTGTGGGTCTCTATTGATAATTTATTGCCTTTCTTTGGTGGCATGTTCTGTCTTGTGGATAACATTTAGGACCGATAATGGTTATGGCTTTAATGCTTAGCTGATGGTTTTATGTATATTTATATACATGTACTTATTAATTTTATCACGTTTTTCTTCACTTTGCCTAGTTTAATCCAGAGGATTTGTGGTTTCCATGTTAGATTTCAGCAGGAACTGTGTAAAATCTGCAGAAAAAAAAAGCAGAAAAAAAAAGCTATGCTTTCACAACGTGGCCACAAAACCACTGGCTGTTGAACACTGTGACAAGCAGTTGGATCCAGTTTGTGTGTGTGTGTGTGTGTGTGTGTGTGTGTGTATGTGTGTCTGAAGAGCCAAGTCTGAGGTCATTCCAGCTGTGCAGTGAGTGTGTGTGATTTGATCAGGCCAAACTAAAGCTGATACTCCCACAGTGCTTTCTCAAGCTCTCAAAATGTGTGTGAGTTGAGTACAGGTGTGGTACTGGAAACATGAACAAACTGAGTTTAATCTGAAATCATTGTTGGATCTGCACACTGGACCACAAGTGCACTGTGAACTAGGGAACTTTGTATAACCTCACCACCATTGTACTGCAATAAAACCTAGAGAAATTAAAACAAGACAACACAATGAGTAATTTAATATGAGATCAATCAGAGCCACAGGAAGTAGGGGCGCTGAGGATTCTGTAGCAGCACTTCCTTTCAGGATTATATAGTTAACATTTCTAGAAGAAGAATAAAAGGTCTTCTAAAATATTAGAACAAAGAAAGATAAACTATATTGCAATAATATTAATATTACCATAGCTATGTTGACCTAGATATGCTTTTTGTAGTTTGTGTTTTATTTATACAATAATTTTCATTGACATACATCGAAATACAATGGGTTTGCAATGTAGAACTGCAAAAAATTTTAGAATAAACAAATATTAATTTAATTAGAAAATAGTCAAATAATTTGAATGAACACATTTGCTATTAAACCTCTACATAGACTTACCTCACTGCCAAAACAGTGTGTTGTAACTTCTTAACACTCTATCTAAGTAGCTACATTGAATCTAAAACACAAAATAAAATCATATGCAATGGTTGCTAAAACATCGGAAGTTTGGGGACATGGTGACATTCAGTGTAGTCTTTGCAAACATGAATTACCCTGGGACAACAACACCACTTGCATGAGTGAACACTGGAAGTGAAAACATGCCCCGGTGAGCTCCTTTGACCCATTTGCGTCAAACTGACGAGTCGAACTGACAAGCGTTAATGTAGTCATTAGCAAAAACATTTTAACCATATTGCAGGTGGCAAACTTCAGAGATGGTTACAGCTGTCCCCATACATAAAGTACATTTTCGGTCAGGATTTTCAAACTGTGTTTTAAACACTTAGCGCTAGATACAAGTTTGATAACTAGCATTGTCTGACATTAAAAGCAAGTAAATGGCATGCTAAGTTGTGCTTTGAATCAGCAGGTTGTTCAGCAAATTTACTGCAGATAATATTTAATATTTTATAATTATTTAGGTATAATTAGACGATGACCAAGAAGTTCATGGTGGTTAGGTCATTCGCCTCACAGCTCCATAGTTGGGGGTTCGATTCCTGCCTCCATCCTGTATGCACAGAGTTTGATATTCCCCTTGTGCTTCAGGGGTTTCCTCCAGGTACTCTTGTTTCCTTCCACAGTCCAAAATACATGCATTGTAGGCTGATTGGCATTTCCAAATTGCCTGTAGTGTGTGAATGTGTGTGCGATTGGACACCCCATCCAGGGTGTACCCCACCTTGAAACCTGAGTTCCCTGACATAGGCTCCAGACTCTCCGTGACCCTATCACAGAAATTCTAATGGTTTCCAGTACAAATACAATTACAAACTATCAGCTAACCATTAATACCATTACCACTATCATTATAGGTATACCATTATAGTATCCACTTGACATAACATGCCACCAATAAAAATCACCAGCAAATTCTATGAGGGTTTCTATAGTTTTTTTGTCAGCAGCCCTGATGGTTTTCTTTTCTTATTTTTAAATAATATTTGAATATTTGGGGCAGAATATTTGAATAGCATAAAGAATTGATTGTAACCCTACTGGTACAATGAGATAACCATGCAAAAGTATCAATTTCATTTTCAGGCGAAGCAAGTGGACCGAAAGGTAAGAAAGCATGCTAAAAGGAGGTCTTTACTGAATCATTAAAGATCTCACTGACCAAAATCTCTTATCTAAAGCACCGTAATTAAAAATCGCACCTTTAGGCTAAAGTCAGTAATAATGATAATTATGAACCGAACGTTCATCAGTCACTTTCGTTCTGCCGTGATACCAGTTAGCGGCCTATAAAGTAATTGGGTCATAGAATGTGGGGTGTATTAATGAGCTTCACAGGAAGGCAAACTGGGATGCGCACATTAGAGCAGCCCTCCTCGAGTTAAAGCCATAAGCTCACTCCACTTTGCCTCGTTACACCTCCCATTTCTCATAAAGAGACAGAGAGAGAGAGAGAGAGAGAGAGTGAGAGAGAGGAAGGAGGTCTGAAATACAGAGATAGGCCTCATTTGACGAGAACCGCTTAAAGGATGTATTTACTCATGTAAACCCAGATTTCTCTCACTCTCGCTTTCACACACGAAACACACACATACACACACAGCAAGTTACATAAGCTTAAGGGGAAAATGACATTCATCTCATTCATCATTCTCTCTCTCCATGTTTCCTTCTTATCTATCTTTCAACTAAGCTCCATTACTCATCACCCCCACAGTCAAAAGTTTATGAGGCATTATACTCCTAAATATTACAGTTTTTTACCATAAATAACATGCCACAAAACGCCTGTGCCTATGAGTGTTTTGTGTGTGTGCGTGTGTGAGTGTGTGTGTTTGTGTGTGTGTGTGTGTGTAGGACAGTTAGGATAAAGTCTTATTAGGAATCACACTCACAGTTTCAGTAAAAGTACAGTAAAAATATAGACTATGCCAAAATATTCAGAATAATAGAAGGTTTAACATGGTGTTTTAAATGGTGTATTAAATAATTAAAACAACTTTATCAATCAGGCAACTTTATAAAAATTATGTTGACAATGATGTTGTTAGGTATAGTGTGAGTGGACAATGACTATTTTCTTTTCTTCTTAAACACTAAACACAATAGTGTTTAGTGTTTAGTAGTGAGTAAAAAAAAAAAACTACCAACAACTAGAAATTTTTAGTGCAGTCGAAACACCTGTCAGTTTGTCTACATGTAAGTCAATAAATATGTTTCCGTCCAAGTTACGAATCTAACTTATGCCGAAAATTGGAATATCGCATGAAACATTTGTGAATAAAGAACTGTTTCCATCCCATGCACTCAAGTGAACAAAATTGTCACTTCCGGGGAAACTGGCGCAAAACTATTAATACAAATGGAACTTGCTGCAACCGGGTAAGCCACTGTGGATCTTTTCTTTCCAACATAATAAATGACATGTGCTTCGGAGCGCACAAACAGGACGCTATCACAAACTTCATGTTATCTTGCGATCGGAGGCAGATGCCTGATATTTGGGAAGGGAATCGTGTGAGACAGTTCTGGGAGGTAATTATACCAAATCATTTCGATGACAGACTTTGGCTCAGGCATCTCAGAATGACAAAAACAACATTTGAAATGCTGTGTAATGAGATTGGTCTGCTGGTTAGTCCAGTTATGTGACCCACTGCACCTCAGTTGTGACAGAAAAATTGCCGGTGGGCTGTATAAGTTGGCCACATGCGCTGAATATCCAATCAAATCAGCCAATTATCCAGTCACCTGACTTGTTGAGGTAAAGTCACATGACTTTTTTCATGCGCATCGAGGAATTTATTCAGTAAATATGTGTCCATCATAGTTTATGCACGTCTTCTTATTGAACAAAAAATGATCCACGTCAATTGAGCGCATTTAGGAGATTTTATTCAAATCTGGTGTTTCCAGCTCTTTTTTTATGCACTATCCCAAAATTCGCATCAAAATGCATGAATGGAAACATTGCTTTTGTAAACCAGTCCTATTGACATACGGTATGTTTTTATAAATATTTACAAGCCCTTGAGTCATTCACTAAATTGGAGTTCAATAGTAGGTGCCTTTTTATGTTAATCCATTGAAATGTTATTTTTTTAAATCTTAGTGGCTTTTCATATTTCGTATGATGAGTTTCCAAATTTAATAAACTGATGTAATTACTGTCAACTCAATGCATGCGCATGTGTATATCCAGGCTAGGGTTACACAAAAATAACGTGGCCCATCAACTATTGTACACCAACTTCCATGCTTGCCTCGACACACACACAAACACACATACACAGCAGTGCATTACCTGATGGCAGGACACTGGAGGTCTGCCAAATAGCGATCCTGCCAAATAAAACTTCTGCCAAATCGCTCCACTGCCAAATAATGACCCGCCCGAATAACACAGCAATTCTCCCGCTGACACAGGACCTGACACGAGGAAGCATCTCCAACTGAGCGGATCAGACACACACACACACACACACACACACACACAGTGTGCACTTACACACTCCTTTTTCCTGGCCACTTTTCTCTGCCTATTACTCCAGCAATATACAGATGACTGGCCTCAAGCTTTTGCCCTATATGTGCATATGTTGTTTGTGTGTGTGTGTGTGTGTGTGTGTGTGCACTAACACAGTAGACGGGAAAGCATCCTGCCATGGGGAGTTGCTGCTAGCTTTGGGCTGCATTAACTGCCCTACTTCTGTTACAGCTTTACCCCTACACTATAGTTACACACCCACTCCATATAGGCCCTTCTGTGTGTGAGTGTGTGTGTGTGTGTGTGTGTGTGTGTCTGAGAGAGAGTGAGTGAGAGAGAACCTAGCAAAATAAGTGCATTCAACCATACAGCTTATGCTCTTGAGCAATAAGGGCCTCTTAAAATGAAACACTCTCTCTCTCTCTCTCTCTCTCTCTCTCTCCACACACACACACACACACACACACAACACGTACAACACACACACACACACCCACACACCACACACACACACACACCACACACACACACATACATATACACACAAACACAAACCTCAGCAACAGCAGCTGTGCACTGTAATAAGAGCGCTCTGGGACTGCTGGTGAAATGAACAGACGCTCATGGGCAGATTTCTCACTATAAGACCCCAGACAGATCCCAGTTAGTAATGCTAGAACAGCACGCTAATTAGCACAGCGCATCAAAGGTCCATCACGAGTGAGAAAAAAAGAATGAGCCTATTCAATATTAAAGTTGATAAAGCTGAAAAAACAATACATTTAGAAATAAAAAGAAAAGAAAGGAGAAAACAATACTAAGTAAAAATACATAAGTTAATCTATAGTTGTTGTTGTTGTTTTTTTTTTTTACCTTACCTCTATGCACTTAAAATCAATGGAACCTGCTCCTAGAAATGCATCACTATCAGCATGGCATGTGAATTCTGGCTCTGAGAGTTCCTCAACCTCAGCTACATCACTCGAGTTCATAAATGGTTGTAACTAGTGATTTCTAAAATATAAACAAACTAGTAGTCTAATTGAAATCACAGAAACCCTGACCGGGCAGTTACTAAGGATGCTCTACCTGCATTGTGCAGTGCTGCACGTTAATCATAATGAGTATGGTCTTTGTTTGCAAAAATCATATTAACAAATGAATACACTAGCCAGTGCTTGTGTCACAGTTTGCCTAATGAGTATTAAGCGCTGGCATTTAGGCTGCGTCCAAATATCCCTACTACCCTACTACACAGTAGTAGAAAAGCAGTACACCAAAGGAGTAGTATGTCCGAATTCTCAGTATTCATAAAACAGTAGGCGAGAAATACCGGGATGACCTACTGCTTACGCCTCTGCTATATGGAACCACTGGACACTGTGGATACTGCTCTATCCCATAATGCAATGGGACTGGCGTGGAAGAGCTGTCAGAATCCGCGCAGCATAGTACGTCCAGATTGTATCCAAACTTACCACTTATACTGATCAGTACGTACTGTGTCAACAGCTGAGCAGTAGGTACTGAATCAAATGCAGTAGGTAAGAAAAATACTTTATTAATCCCCAGATGGAGAAATTAGTACGAGATAGTATGCGATTTCTGATACAGCTTTAATCTTTCTCATTAGATCTTGTTCACTTACTGTTTGGTCAAAGCTCCACCCTGTCACCTGTAGGTCTTTAGTGACCCTGTTTGTTTTTTTCATTAGAAGTCCCAGGTGTTCCTTGTCTAACTGTTTGTGTATATACAGTATAGCTCTTCTTTGCCAAAGCCCTTGGTGTGACTTTGCTTGTAAGTTACTGGATGTTGGTTTGACGGTTTTCTACTCATTGCCCTGTTACACATGTTTGTTTTACCTTTAGATTAGATTGGGTTTGTTTTGGTTTGTTTAGATTCATTTATTTTGTTTTTACATTTGTTTCCTGGATAGGCTTTGTCTTAGTTGTACCTGGCCTCCCCTAAGTTGAACAAACCAGGCTTGTACAGTATCTACACCCAATATCCTCTCCAGTTTTGTTTTATCGCTTGTATAGACCAAAATGAGTACAAACTTAACTATTAAAAATTCACAACCAGGAGCATCTCCAATTTTTCGTATTCCTAGGTTTTTGTTTTATATTTAATATTTTTATATTTATTTCCTATATGCTGGGGTGGCAATAACTAACATTATTTTAATATAAAAAAATTTATTTATGTTTTTTTGTTGGAGGATTTAAAAAAATATTCTTAATTTGAGATTAAAATATTTTGTTTATTTGTTTGTTTTTCAACACATTTACCAAGTGTAATTGACTGTAGTGTCAGGAGTAGTCGGAAAGGTAAAAATGTATTTAATTATTTTTTTATTTCGTTGACTTTATTTATTTATTTATTTATTTGTTACCAAATCTGTATTAGCTGTTGCCAGCCAAAAGGAATTAATTGTTTTCTTTTGCTATGGTATAATTGCATAACAGTAAACAGCTTAATAATTGGGTAATAATAGAATGAATACAAACTGTGCTGCTCATTGTTAACCATATTCAGGTTTTCCTAATACAAAATGGGGCTTTGGGTTATTGACTGTAATTTGATATAGTTATTATGCTATTACATCAAACCCTGAACTCTAATAATAATAATAATAATAATAATAATAATAATAATAATAACACATAGGGCACATTATGCGAGTGAATCAAGAGTTATAGCTAAACATGACCTATACCTAATAATCTCCATATGGAACCTGCTATACATGTTTAATCAGTCTCCCTCCCTCTCTTTTTCTTTCCCTCATCCTCACTACGGTCATGAACTTGGATGTCACCCTGAATTAGAAAGGGCGGTCTGGGTAAGAAATGTCAGCACTTAATCCTCTTTAATAAGATCATATGATGATTTCATCTCTGATTATAGTTTAAATTGGCCTTCATATGAGCATCGTAATCCCATTGTTCCTCAGGGACCCCGGAGAGTGATGATCCTCTGAGAGCCTGGACGCTTTATGAACCGTTTCTGCACTTTTGGCCATGACATTAAAGCGACAATGAACTTTAATAGCACAGTGGGAGAAACCGGAAAGTATTTTGGTGATCTGATATGATAATTCACAAGAACTGCTTATCCATGGCTGGTTTTCTTCCACTGTCTCTGCTGATCTCATCTGCCAGAGACCTGTGCAATGTTCTGGAAGACACACTGTGGTTCCTCAATGCTCTGTTCAACTATTGATAAAGATTGTGCATGTGTAGGCTGTTTCGTGTATCCAGATCTGATTTATTTGATCACAGTGCAGGATTAGACTCTGATGTCATGCCTTAATAAACCTGCAATTCCCAAATCACGGCTCTGTTTTTGATTGCTATTAAGCCGAGAGATTTTGCATACATGCACAAACACAAATGGAGGGAAGGATAAGCACAATGATAACACTTTCTTTACTTGTTTGCACACAGCACCACCAAAACCACTAAGAGAGAAAGAAAAAATAAGCGAGCATAAGAGAAGGAGAAAAGTTTAAGGTACACACAAACCTTGCCAATTAGCAGAGCTGCATTCATCCATGTGTGTTTGTGATTGTTTGGGGGAGGGTTCCGTGGTGTAGCAAGCATTCAGAAAAATGCAGGCATTTCTAAATTACCTGAGCTATTTAAATTGAGTATTAACGAAGAGTACAGTGCTCAAGTAGAGAGAGTATGTGTATGCATGTGTTTAATGAAGAAGAAAAAAAAAAAAAGGATTAAAAAAATTTAAAAAAAAAAAAAAAAAAAAAAAAAAAAAAAACGCCCCCACAAAACCCCACCCAACCCCCCCCCCCACCCCACAAACCAAAACAACAACAAAATAAAAAAAAAGATGAAAAAAAACAAAAAACCCCCTTTTTTTTTTTTATTAAGCACGCGCTGAGGCACAAGCAAAAATTTTTTTTTTTTATTAATTTAAAAATAAAAAAAAAAAAAAATAAATATAAAAAAAAAAACTTAAAAACCCCACCCTACCAAACAAAAAAAAAAAAAAAAAAAAAAAAAAGAAAAAAGAGACAACACAAAACACACCACACCCCACACACCCCCCCCAGAAAAAAAAAAAAAAAAAAACACCCCCCAGAGACCACGCCACACACACACACACACACACACACACACACACACACACACACACACACACACCCCCAAAAAAAAAAAACAAAAACACACCACCCCCCCCCGGTGCACACACACACACACACACACACACACACACACACACACACACACACACATGCATATACAATATAACATAAGAGACCAACTGTAAAACCAATGAAACCTGTAGCAGACAAACTAAATCACTATGCAATATTCAGAAACAAGAGACATGACTAAACAAGGAAACATAAAGCACGCTATCATCAAATCACTAATAAAAACCGGCAGGAAAGATTGGAATCATTAATCATCATATGTGGAGGTGGTAAGTGAGTGTCATTAGTAATTAGGTGACCAGGAGTGTATATGATCTCAGGCTGAGGATCATGGAACTACAGACATGGGCGTGACACACACATACTATTACTACCACCACCCCCACTAATAATAATAATAATAATAATAATAATAATAATAATAATAATCATAATAATAATCATAATAATACATCTTATAGCACAAGATGCAATTCAAAGTATTTTACATTGGAATATAATACAAAATAAATGTGTATATATAAAACAGGTTTATTAAGAATAGGCAAAAAAATAGTATTGTTATTGTTATTATTGTTATCATAATAATAATAATAATAATGATAATAATAATGGTTTAGTAGTTAGCATGTTTGCCCCGCACCTCCAGGGTTGGGAGTTCGATTCCCATCTCGGCTGTGTATGCGCACAGTTGAAATGTTCTACAAGTGTTTCGGGGGTTTCCTCCGTGTACTCCGGTTTTCTCTCATACAACATGCGTTGTAGGCTGACTGGCATCTCTAAATTGTCCATAGTGTATGAATGTATGTGTGATTGTGCCCTGTGATGGGTTGGCACCCCATCCAGGGTGTCCCCTGCCTTCCCTGGGATAAGCTCCAGGCTTTCCGCGATCCTGTGTAGGACAGGTGGTACAGAAAATGGATGGATGGATGGATGAACAATTTGTAATATTTTACAATATTTTATTTTATCATTGTGCATACAGTACATGACACTAGCAAAAAGCACAAATTCAGCAACCCTACTAATGGAAAAAAGTCCAGTCTAGGCAGATCAACTTATGGGTTGCCGGTAAGAGCCTTCTTGAGACTAAGAGCTTTCATGAAGTACTCAGTGGCTGCTGGAGGACCACTCTAGAAGCTGATTTGCCCAGGTCACCATAAAGGGTGACTCTCTCAACCTGATGATCTCTAAGAATGGGTAAGAGTTGAGCTACCTTTAGCTACCTTCTGTATGTGGATGAGTGAAAAATAAAAACAGAATAAGAATGCATGGTATGTACAGTGCGAGACTAGGATGGGAGGTAAACTCCTGTGCAGGGTTTTGTTATGTTACCCTACAATTATTCAGACTGAGATCCACAGCAAGGGTACTCAGATTGAAGGAATATGCCAGGCAGGTAGTGAAAATGGGGAAATTGATCAATACAGGAGCTGAACTACCACAAAGCCATATACAAGAGACATGCAGCACAGCTACAAAAACTTGAGGATTCTCCAATTACATGGGAACATGAGGCAGAAACTAGAACGACAGCAATATCCAACTAAGTAGAGCAGGTCCTGAAGAGCCAAATGAATAGGAAGAACAGGATCAAAGCTTGCCAGTCAACAGGAATCCAGCTGGCACAAAAAGTCAGCCAAGAGAAGAAATGACAGCCGCTGATATCAAGAACAGAAAAGTTCTTATGGAGCATTTTATCCAAAATCTAACATTTAGAGGCTGCACAACAGGCCGAAATAGTCTACTACTTCGATGAGACACGAAACATTACAGGTGAATCGATGAAGACAATAATGCAAATTTACATAAAATGTAGATAACAGGATAAGCCGGTGCTATGAAAGAGGAGGTGGCAGGAAAAGCACTTCCATTGAATATATAAATAGAAACATATAGAAAGTGGTAGCTACCAAAGGTAAATTTTGCAAAGGGCTGGAAAGCCCAGGTGAACTAATAATTTGGTACTTAATAGAAGGTTTCACACAGAAAGCAGAAACAATATGCACTAACAGCGTGAACTGTACAACCAAATGTGAGTGAATCTAAACAAAAGAACCTGCAAAGCATACAAGTTTGCTGCCTTTAGGAGCCCGAATAGGAGGAACCGCAAAGCCAGAGGGACTTTAGGATCCAGAGAGATGAACAAGTAAAAACAGTCCAAACAAACATCAAGTTAATAGATAAGGAGCTCCAGTAATAGTGAGAGAAGTGGTAATCCCAAGAGATAACATCAGATGAATGGAATATGAAAAGCTAGTGATACACCCAGGACTGAAAGAGGAACTAGAGAGAATGTGAAAGGTTAAAACCATGATAGACTCACTGATGATAGGACCAATAAGGACTTTGACCTCCCAATTTAAGACTGATCTCAGTCTGTAACAGTGTAATCTTAGAAAGAGCCGAACTACAGAACCTGGAAAATCATCCAAAACCATATACGGTGTGTATTTTATTAGTAACATTCTTTATGGAGGACAAATTTGAATGCACAGCCTGGTATGTATGAAGGCAAATGTTATTGCATCACAAACATAAAAGCCTGTATAAGGTTTCAGTATGCAAATACAGGTCATGGAACACCAACATACCAGGAGAAGAAAGGGTGTGTCCAATTAGTATATTCATAGAATCTAAAAAAAGGTGTAAAGATGCAGAAGTAGCTAATGACATTGTTGTGGAAGTGATATAACTTAAAACATTTGAGTCCCAGGCCTCACACTAATATACGGGACACCCATGATAACTTTAATTTAAATAACATTAACCATTTGATATTAAAATAAATAAAAATAAACACAAGTTGGAGTCGCAAACACAATTTAATATTGTATTATAATATAATCAGATATTAATACAATAAGCCTGGAGTTGTGAAATCTCTAAAATCAAGTTATGATTGGCCAAGCGGGGAATTTCGATTAACAACCAGAATAAGTTTCTGGATTCAGGGGCTCTTGGATCTGTTCACAATTAATCACAAGCTTCATTACAGTACACAAACAAATTAAAATATTCAACCGTTGTGTTGTTTGTGTAAATGATTAACGAAGCATAAAAGACGTCTGTTGCTTTTCAGCATGCAGTGGTTAAGAATGCATCCTGAGCAGACGGATAAGAATTGTTGAGTTTTAATTGTTGCCTTGTGAGTTGAGATGAAAATAAACTGCTGTTAGTGGAAGGGAAAGAAAGGAGTGTGTGACATTCAGCTGCGTCTGACTGAATGTGTGTGTAAATGAGTATGTAGGTGTGTAGGAATGTAGATTCTGGGGCTTGTTTGTAGCATGTGTGCTTTTGACAGTGTATGTGTGTGTGCACTGTAGTAATGACTCCCAGTGGGAGAACAGTGCAGTCTGTCTTGTTGTAGGGACAACATGACAGGAGAAGGAAAGAGAGAGAGAGGGGTGACGGCTGTCCTTTTCTGCACTGGACAGTAATTGGCCAACTGTATCGAGCCACACATGCACACATTGTCGTACACACATGCAAGCCAGCCACATCCTATCAGGATCGCCACACAGTGTCCGTTAGGCCTGTTCTGGCCTGTTCAGGAGACCAGCAGGCAAAATGTGTTTACGAGGCACAAACACATATACAGCGAGTAAACAACACTGACACCTAAGCGATGGAAGGAGATTAGCTTTGACATGTCAGTGACGGTATGCCATGAGGTGGAGGGGAACAATTAACGTTACGTTCTTTATCACCATCTTAGAGAACAAAAAGGCATGCAAGAAAGGATCAACAGAGCGAGAGACGGAGAATCAGAGAAAAAGTGAAAGGAAAGAAATAAGGGAAAGTAAGAGTAACAACAACGAGACTATGAGAGAAAACGTGGCTAGGGGTGGTTTGGGAAAAAAAAATTCAATATATTTGGCCTCTCTGCAGATGTAAAGTGATTGTGAGGCTGCCATGGGTGGCAGATCATATAAGGTAGATCGGCTCGGGCATTCGGGCAAGTGGCTCTATCTGCATGCCATGACAGGCTACAATGAAGGAGGCAGAAACACGATGCCCTGTAATGGATTTATCACATTATCCAGAATTCTTTGCACTAGTCCACCAGGGTCTGATTCACCCTAATCAGAGCTGCTGTGTAGCGGGGATATTCACTCCAATCCTAATCTAACACACCTGAGGCCAATATGTACATAGTCAGTGCTGTGCTACAATACTGTTCTCAGTGCACCCTCGGTGACTACCCCTAATGACTCAAGCGTGTAGGAAGGAGCAGATTTTTCACCTGGAACATGACAAAGTAGCAGAAAAGTAGCAGAAGTGGTTACTTTAGAGATGTGCAAACAAAATTTACTTCTAGACTCTCTAACATAGCTCTTTTTAGTTAGCTAGCTAGTGTGTAATTAGCTACTGTGCTAAATAGCTAGCACAGAATAATAAAGCAAAGTTAAAATTTGTCAACACGTCTTGACCATGATAGTAAGAACAATATAAGCAGAATGATTTTCTTAGGTATTTATGGTCAATTTCCTCCAGTACTGTCACATGAGATGGCTAACCTGCTATCATGCTTTTTTCCCCACCAGCTTAGTATCTCACTGGTAGATTAAAGTGAACCAATAGTAGATTTTTTTTTCACCAAGAATACAATTCCAAAAAATTGTAGATTGCCCTGTATATATATATATATATATTATAGATGGCGACCATCCGGGGTGTCCCATGATTTGTGCCCGAAGTCCCCTGGGATAGGCTTCAGACCATGTGTAGGATAAGTGGTACTAAAAATGAATGGATGGATATTAATCATTAAAAATATCAGGAACTATGAATATATTGTACATTAATATGCAATTTGGATATGAGCAATGTCCTACTCAAATCAAAAAT